>CABHPH010136639.1:47459-59124 GCA_902168325.1 Peromyscus nudipes
TTATTATTATTATTATTATTATTATTATTATTATTATTATTATTATTTTGGTTTTTCGAGACAGGGTTTCTCTGTGTAGTTTTGGTGCCTGTCCTGGAACTCACTCTGTAGACCAGGCTGGCCTCGAACTCACAGAGATCCGCCTGGCTCTGCCTCCCAAATACTGGGATTAAAGGCGTGTGCCACTACTGCCCAGCCAGGTAGTAGTATTCTTTATCACCTGTATTGAATGTCCTTCAATACCTCAGGAAGCCATCTTATAATAATACTTGGTATTGGCATTTGGGCTATTCAATTACCTAGACTGGGAGAATTAATTGGCCATAATTAACTCATACTTTCTTTCTTTTTTTTTGGAAGATAAGTTCGTAATTATATTTATGTACAGAAAACTTAGCAATGTACATTTAACCCAATTTAGTGGTGAGTTCTTTGGCCTTTGCCTTTTCCAGCTTGGCAATCTGAGCCACAGATTTAGGACCCAAGACATTGCCTCCCCAGTGGTGGCGGATCTCATCATATCTGTCGCTGTAATTGGTCCTAATAGCTTCCACCAGCTTAGCCAGAGCATCCTTGTCCTCCGAGTTAACCTGTGTGAAGGCAACAGTGGTGCATGTCTTCCTGTGGACCAGCTGCCCCAGTCTGGCCTTTCCCTTGATGATGCAGTAAGGGACCCCCATCTTTGACACAGGGCAGGCAGGAAGACCACCAGCTCAATAGGGTCTACATTGTGGGCAATCACCACCAGCCGAGCCTTCTTGTTCTCCACCCAGGTGGTGACTGTATTGATCCCCGCTCGAAGGACAGGCGGTCTCTTAGTCGGGACGTCCCCTTTGCCAGCAGCTTTCTTCTCAGCACGGGCCAGCAGCCTTTGCTTCTTCTCCTGCTTTGTCTCTGGCATGTACTTGTGGGCAAGCTTAAGCAGCTGGGTAGCTGTTTGCCGGTCCAGGACCTGGGGGAACTTGTTAATGACAGGAGGTACTTTGAGCCGCTTATAGAGGGTAACTCTTTGCCGCTGCAGCCTAATGTAGCGGGGCCATTTGATGAAGCATGTGAGATCTCTTTGGGGCTGGATGTCCTGCCCAATGCCAAAGTTCTTGGGCCTTTTCTCGAACAAAGGATTCACCACCTTTTTGGCCTCCTGTTTCTTCACGATGGCAGGGGCCAGGGCCACCTTCTTCCCCTTGGCCTTCTTTCCCTTGGGCATCTTGCTCAGCTGGAGGAGAGAGCAACTCATACTTTCTCATGGGCCAGAAGATACCTAGTAATACAATTCAATTTTAGTTTACAATTATTGTTTTGTGTATGAATTTCTGAGAGTCTTGTTTTATTTTTACTGAATTTTTTTTTGCTTGCCAATTATTTGTCTCATCAGATAAATGCCTTCCTTAAAAGTGAAAATAATTTGAATAAGTGTTAAGGCTATGAAAAGAAGAAGTTTAAAGCTCTCTGTCTTTTTCCCTCAGTGACACTGCCTTATTGGAGGAAGAATTAAAGAAGCTCATTGACGCTCTGATCGAGAATTTCCTTGAGCCCAGTAAGAATGGACTGATCTGGCGTTCTGTGTAGGGCACATCAGTACGTTATGACTTTGCACTGACGTGGAATGAAGAACTCTTCACAGTGAACCTCGTGTTGGAATTCTCTCATCTGCCAAGTTATCCTTCCCCTTTCCCTTCCTTAGTTCAGCCGGCTAAATAGATTCTATACATTTAAAATGAGAATGTTTGGAGGGATATGAGTCAAATGTTTCCCTAATCTCTAGTGACAGTCAGTACATTGAAAGTGTTCAGTGGCACACCATTCCTCCCATGTCACAAACAGTACAAAAGTGAGTTCTCTTATTAAACTGTGGCTAAGCCTAGTTACGTATCTTGTAATTGTGTATAGCATGGTTTAAAAGAAACATACAACTATAGGCTTAGTTAAGGAAATTATTTCTTAAAGGTGTGTGTGTTGCTGGGAGTACTGTTCCTACCCATTGTAGAATAGGATCATGTCATGATGTAGGTATTGATTTTCAAGTTAGAAACCCAGCTTGGTGGCACATTCCTGTAATTACAGCCCTCAGGAGGCTGAGGCAGGAGGATCATTAGTTAGTTTATGGCCAGCCTGGGCTGCACAGTAGGACTCTGTCTTAAAAAAAATGTCTATAGGTTATTTAGGTTTCCGATTTAGGACAGATGTTAGAGTCTGCAGTTTGCACTTCTGTTCCAGGTGCCCCATTGTGGTGTGTCTTTACTGTGTGTATTTAAGAGTGACGTTTACCGAACATAAACAATAGTGGCAGCACTCCTAGTGATTTGTTCTTGTCACATTTCTCAGTGCATTCTCAGGGGCTGCTGTGAACTACACAGTGTTCCTGCATTGGACAGGATTTCATCAGTCCGTTTTCAGATGGTTAAGGGAAGTCTTCCAAAATGGATAGGTGCTTCCTCTGCAGAAAACAGGTTTTGTTGGCTCTAAAAATGGTTGTAGGAAAAGATCTTAATCAAATCTGGCTTCATGTAACTGTAGTTGAGTCTTCGTGCTAGCCTATAAGTGAAAAAAAAATCTGTACTGTGGAGTGAGTGGCATTTATTTGACAGTCTCTTTGAATTACATTTTTATAAGTAGATTTATTCTTTTATCTGATAAAGTAATGCTAATTTTACTAAGAAATGAAACATCAAGGTTTAAGTATTTTCTACCACCTTGATTCAGTACCCAGTCTCATTTGATCTCAGAAGCTAAACAAGGTTAAGCATGGTTGATGCTTGAGTGGGAAATTGTAGGTATTATGAAACACTGGAAGTGATGTTTAAGAAGAAGGTCAGTTTATTTCAGTGTGTTGCTGGCTTTGGAATTTGTGATAATATAAGTAATATAAATACTCTTCATCTTTTTCAGTATGAAAACAGTTTTCAGGAAAGGTGTTTGTGGTTAAGATTTTCTAGCCTTCTGAAAAGCCCTAATAGAGAAATATTATCTAAGCTTTTCAAATTGTTTGTCTCCCTATATAGTTTACAGAATAAGTGCTGTAGTTAGGATAACAGTAATAAGGCCTTAGGGTGTAATCATTGAAACAAAGTTGCCTGTAGGAGACAGCACTGATACTAATTTACTTCCCAAAAATAATACTATGAAGCCTAAACTGATTAGAATGTTAATGAAATCATGGTTTGGCTTGTTGCAGCTTTGAGTTAATTCTGGTTGAACTTGTATAATTCAAACATAGTTTTCACATTATGTTGCCACTATTGTTGGTTTGTTCCTTCCGTGCTGTCTTAGAGCTGGGTCCTGTATGACTGTAGATAATAGCTAGTTAGTGTACAGTGCCAGTTTTCTGTATGGGTTTATTTTAAAGGCTTTGCATTAGAGAAGAAGTATATAGAATGTTTTGTTTTATTCTTAAAATGTATAAAACATTTTTGTTTTATTGGCTTTTAGGAGTATCAACTGTAATTTAGGAAATGGCATGTATTCTACAAAGTGGTAGTATAATCAAAGCTATATATATATATGGAAAAACATACATATTCAGTTTTAGTGTCTGTGTTCCAGTGACCCAAGAACAAAATGAAACTAAAGTGATGTGATAGCCTATTCATAATCACAAAAGCCATGTCAGGATTGTCGTCTGCTTATGAAGAGAACATTTTTGTTTGAATGCTTTAACATATACAAGATAGAAGTCATCTTAAAGTGAAGTTACTGACATTTGAGCTCTTATCTTGAAAAGCTAAATTCCAGTTATGTATAAAGGTTCCCAAAGTGTATATAGGTTGAGGAAACTATGTGATTTTGTCTAAATTCTTGAATCTGTCTGAGCATGTTTAACATGAAAATGGGTGCATAAGTCCCTAACAGGAAACGGTGTCAGCCAGTGGGCCTCAGCTTTGGCAGGCACCACGTTGTTCGTCTCTTTTCTATTTCAGCAATAGTGTGGGAATGAATATATTTTCTTTGAGCAAATAAATCAAAATAGGTATGTTCTGGAGCATTGAGGAAAAGATGTAGGCTGAGATAGAGCCAAGTGGTAATGCATTTATCTAGCATGAAGATAAAGCAAAGATAGTTGCAAGGCTTGCAGTTGATCTCTGGCAATACAAGGGAGGCAGTGGGAAAGAAGTTTATTATTGATGGAGAAAAATCAAAAAGTACAGTGGAAATAACAGTAGAGACTGACAAACAATATGTAGAAGCCAGTAATGGCAGCCTGAGAACTGCTTCTTGTGAAGCACAAACCCAGCACTGTTAACAGGGGATAAACTGTATGAGAGGCTGTTCACTTGTGTTTGTTAGGGTGAGCAGACAGCAAGCCCATCCTTTTTCTTCAGTAGTGATCACTGAAAAGAAGCCCAGTTCTAGGAGGTGAGGAAAGAACATTCTTATTATGGATTCCATTCCTACTGAGATGTTCTTTCAGAATCACATGAGAACCAGAGAAGAACAAAATTAAAAGAAATAAAACTAAGGGTTGTAAAGTATAACCTCTAAGAAAAAGTTCAAGGAATTTAGATTGTTGAAATCTGAAACTGAAAGCTGTTGAGCTCTCTTAACCAAATCGTAAGTTATTCATTGGGGTTTTACTGAGGGTATCAAAGTCAGAAACGCTAATGGCATTCTGACGTTAATGACGTTAATGATGTTAATGGCACTAACGGTGACTTTGTGTTTCACTCCATATCTAGAATTTGGCTCACAAATGCTTGTGTATATTTTGAATGGTAGGTGCAGGAGTACAGGGATGGGTGTTCTTTTTAATTTGCAAAGTGTATGAGACTTGAACACACTCGTGTTCATCTGGAGAACACACAGCTTTATAAGATACTGAGATCTATTGCAAATACAAAGTATCAACATTTGAATGTAGTAACTTAAGACAGATTCCAAGAGATTGGATATTTTGTGATGTCTGCATATAGCAGTTAGCCCCCCCCCCCCATTTCTTTATCAAGATGCTTCTGGAATTGCTGCAACAGAAACATTAAGTGGGAGTCTCCTAGAGAAGTCAACAAATGCTGCTACTATGCCGTTTATCCAGATTTTTCCACTGGTACTTCCAAAGCTTGAAAAATACAAATTCCACTTGGATACCTTTAATTTCACACCTTTCTTGCTCTACCTTCCTGTTCCCTAGGCATCCTTCTACCTTCTGTTACTGTGAAATACTACTACCCTGTTACCTCACTGAATCTTAACTGTGTTCATTCGGATGGCTTTAAACTTGCCCGTGAATTGTTTATTTATAGACTTGTTTTATTGTTGTCAGAATATTTGAGACATACTGTATGAAGTAACTTTAATGTCTTTAAATGCCTGTTTTTGGTTGCCCGTAGATGGCATGGCTGTGGCCTTTTACACTGCATTTGTTTTCTGAATTTGTTCTAGAAACTGATGAGGAAACAGTTATACCATCCAAAGTGGTCAATTGGTCTAGCATTTTATTGGTGGAGTGGGGAGTTCCCTGGCTTTGGCCAGTCAGAGCACAAAAATTCAAGGAAATATTTTTTCGCATTTGTCCAAAGCATTTTATCATAAGCTGAAAGAAGTCTGAAGAGAAAGCTGCGTGTGTAATCCCAGCCCTGGAGAGACTAAGGCAGGAGAATTGCTGTGAGTTCAAAGTTAGTTTAGGCTGCATGGAGAGCTCAACCCCCCCAAAAAAAACAAACAAACAAAAAAACAAACAAACAAACAAAAACCCTAAGAGAATGGCACATTGTCTGACTCTTCACAAAGCACTGGTTTTGTACCAGTCAGAAACAGCGAAATCAATGTTGATTATTATTTCTCACTATTCATCGGATTAGTACACCTAACAAGCCTAAAACCCTAAATCAGAGGAGCGTGAAAAGGATGGCTAATGGGACCTCGAGAACAAAACCCAGAGAAGCCTACCTCTGACGACGTGAGAGTCCATGTTCTGGTTCTGAGTCACAAGGGAATTCTGAGTTCTCTACGGTATAATATAAGGATGAACTTCACACAGGGGGCTGGGGACATAGCTCAGTGGTGGAGTGTTTACCTGACATGCCAGAGGTCCTAGATACAATATCTCCAGCACCATTAAAAAAGGAAAATGTCAGGAAGGAACACAAATTTATCATGTGTTCCTCAGTTCCCAGCTCCAGCCCCCCACCTGCAATTGCTGCTTTTCCTGGAAAGACATACAGTGACCTTTTATAATAAATATACATTCTAGGATATTCTCTGCCTTTCTAACCTATACTTCCAAAGTATTAATGCCAGGTTAATTGACCTGCAATGGCTATGATACCCTTGAACCTTATAATATTGTCTGATGTATTAGCCAGTTTATTCTGTTCAATTTACGGGCACTCCTTAACACACCTGTCAGCTGCCTGGGAGCAAAGATCATGGTATATTGTTTTTAATATCTACTCTCCTTAATTCAGTATCTCCTGTTAATGCAGTATTTAACTGGTGATAATATTAAGAGGTTTTATTTTAAAGTAATAACAATTTAAAAGATAATAAAACAATATTTTCCAAGTCAGTTTTAAAGATGCACATTATTACTGAAATATGCAGTAAGCAATGTTTACTAAGCCTGCACACCTTTAAATACTTAGTGTCTTACGGTTTCTCTTTTTGTGATAAACACTGTGAGCAAAAGCAACTGGGAAGAAAATGGTTTATTTCATGTCAGAGCTTAGATGGCCATCAGTGAGGGAAGTCAGGGCAGGAACTCAGGGCAAGTGCTTGACTGGAACTGAAGGAGAGGCTATGGAAGGGTGCTGCTTACTGGCTTGCTCTCAGGGCTTGCCTGCCTTGTGATAACATCCAGGACCACCAGCCCAGGGGTCCCATATCAGTCATCAAGAAAATGCCTCACAGGCCAATCTGGGGGGGCATTTTCTCAATTGAGGTTCCCTCTTCTAAAAGGACTAGCTTGTGTCAAGTTGACATAAACCTATGCAGAGTACTCAGTTTCTTTGGGGAGTGCAAAGCATCTTTCCACATGAAAACTATATATAATATATAGTATTTGCTCACAAAACAAGGTTTTGGCCAAGAAGGCTAAGAATGTATCTTACATGGGTTGAATGTTACTGATCTGGATGCCATTTTTTGAACCCATAACCCCACCTTTCAAGTGAGTCACATCTGCTTTGATACTACTTGATGCATTTTGTCCAATATTAGAACTTATCATGTGTGTTATCAGAGTCACTCAGGCAAAAAAAAGGGAAGGGGGATATGCATCTATATATGATGAGACCTTGTTCTAGGCTACAGTAAGCTCTTGGTGTACATCGTTGAATGTGACAGATAAAACAGAATTAAGAATGGATTAATTTTCTAATAGTAGCTCAGAATCATGCCCTTGTTTCAACAGTTTCTGTCAATATCCCATCTTCCCCTGTAAAACTAACAGGGTATATTGTTAGCCTGTGAGAATTTGCACTTTATGTATTTGTGTGTGGATTTCTGTGGTTTTAACCAAATGAGATATCTTCAGTAATAAACAGGTCTCTTCATAGGCATGAGTGTCTGTAATTTTTATTGTCTCAGATACTGTATAGTTCATAGTTTGCTGTCCAAACTGATGTTCTTAAAATGTGGGCATAACTTACCCTAGGGTCTGCTTGCAGTCTAAATTCATGTTTTGACTCAGCACTCTGTGGATTATTTCTCGGTTGGCTCATCTGGAAGTGACAGGGGTTGAGAACTCATATAAAAATAATAGCCTGAGGCTACAAGGGACCCTGGGGAGGAGATGAGGTTCAACCGAGTGGAGATTTTCCAGTTGCCCTCTCTTCCCATATATGAATGCTGCTTACTGGTGGACAAAACCCTAATTAGAATCTGGGGATAGGAGCCCAAATTCAGTTCTAACATTTCTCTATACAGTTAGGGAAGCCTTTGGACAACTCGGGGACCCTTGAGTACACAATGATGGGACCAAGGCATCTTCCTCTGCTGTTTCCTCCCTGTTGTGGTTTGAATGTGAAATGCCGCCCATGGACTTGTGTTTAAACACTTGGTCCTCATCTGATGGCTCTGTGTGAGGAGGCTGTGGACCCCTTATGAGGTAGATAGAGCCCTCACTGAAGGAGAGGCTCACTGAAGGCAGGCCCCTTCAGTTGCCTCTGCATCCTGACTGCCAGCGAGCTTCCTGCCCCCATGTCTTCCCCACTATGACGGAATGTAGTCCCTGGAACTGGAAACCAGTATAAACCCTTCCTTCTGTAAATCACTTTTGTCAGGGCACTTTATTACAACAGGAAAAGTAATACAGTGTTTACTCAATGAATCTTAGACCTTCTGCCAGTGGGGCACCCTCCCTTCTTGTATGTAGGAGAACACGGAGGCAAGTGAGCACTCAGATCACAGAGGCAACTGGGCCTGATGTTCAGATCCCTTTAAACTTCCTGTGTGTGTGTGTGTGTGAACGTTTATAGGAAGGTCAAAGGAAGTCATTGGATATTCACTATTACTCTTTACCTTGTTCTCTAGAGATGGAGTCTCAGTGAACCTAGAGCTTATGGTTTGCAATACCCTCCTCTCCCCCATTACACTAGATCCACACTACACTACACTAAACATACCCAGTGATCCTCCTGTCTCTGCACCTCAGTGCTGCAGTTACAGACACTATGGCAGCTTTTTACATGAGTGCTGTGGATCCCAATTCAGGACCTTATACTAGTACAACACGCACTCAGCCTCAGCCATCTGTCCAGCCCAACTTTTATTTTTTAACCTAGTAAATCCTGCCCCCACTCCCCACCCCCAACCCCCAGCTACTCTTCTGAATTCTTTTTGCAAACAGGCAAGCTTTCTGCAGTCTAATGTTTGCCAACTCCTCTTATGAGTTGTCATGTACAGCCAGGAGCATCCATCTGACACTTGACGTTCTATCTAGAAAGCTTAGTCAGACTGAGTCTTTAAAATGCCTTTCTTCCAACTTCCAAGTCACCACGGGCAACAGGTTTGCCTATTGTTTCAACAGTTTCCCATCTCTCTGGCCTCTTGAAATTTCCTCATGCTTCCAAACTTCACTGCTTGCCATTTCTCCAATGTTCCTGATCACAATGCCTTGAATTTTAGGGTTTTGTTAAACGCAGCATTTTGCCTTCAGGCACCAATTTCTGATTCAGTTAACTTTTAGTTTTTTGAGACAGGATTTCACTCTGTAGCCTTGGCTGTCCTGGAACTCGCTCTGTATACCAGGCTGGCCTCAGACACAGATCTCCCTGCCTCTGTGTCCCCAGTGCTGGGATCAAAGGCATGAGCCACCACCACCTGGCTGATTCAGTCCACTCTTAAACACCTGAAAACTTTCATGGCTTAAAATAGCTATTTCTTACAGTTGTGTGGATAGGCAATTTTAACCAAGGTCAGGTGGGTGGTTCTTCAGGTTCTGGCTAAGTTCCTTTATCTGTCAGGTCAATTTGGCAGTTTAATTTCGGTTAATTTAGGATGACTTCAGCTTTGCCCCACATGCTCTCATATTGCAACAGGCTAACTTAGGTCTATTCTTATGCACATGTGTGCATGGTCTGAAGACACACCAAAGTAGGCAGAGCCTCTAGAGGCCTGTGTTGAGAATTGGTACCTATGCTTCCTGTTGCAAAGTATTGGCCAAGAAGTGTCATAAGGCCTTCCCAGATCCAAGGGGAAAGGAAATAGACTCCACTTCTTTTTTAAAAGTTATTTTTGAAATTTTAATGTGATATAATTGTTAGTATATAAATTTCATATATCAGACCTATTTTGGTACATTTTGTGTCTTGTGTCTTGTGTGTATATGATGTGGTGTATTTACTTACTAGTGTGTCCTGTGCATGGTTGGGTATGGTTGCTCATTGCATGTCTGTATGTGTGGTCAAAGATTGACATTGGGTGGCTTTTCTTGGTCACTCTCCATCTTTCCTAGCTTTTTTTTTTTTTTTTTTTTTTTTTGAGACACAGTCTCTAACTGAACCTGAAAGCTCATCTGTTTAGACTCGCTGGCCAGTGAGCTTCAGGGATCCACCAGTCTCTGCCCTCTCTCTCCATACATGATCCTCACACTTGTGTGGCAGACACCTAACTGACTGATCCATTTCCCCAAGCCTGTAACTGATACATTTTAAAATATTCATTTATTGTGTACACAGTGTTCTGCCTGCATGTATGCCTGCAGGCCAGAAGAGGGCATCAGATCTCATTATAGATGATTGTGAGCCACCATGTGGGTGCTGGGAATTGAACTCAGGACCTTTGGAAGAGCAGCCAGTGCTCTCAACTGCTGAGCCATCTCTCCAGCCCTGTAAACTGATATATTTTGTCATTGTATGTAGGACAATGAAACCACTCTCATAAGATAGCGAACCAGCTGCCACCCCAGTGTGTTCTGTACCCCTCATGACATCTCTCTCTGTCTCCCACCACTGCTTTGACACCTATCCTCAAACAACCACTGACCTTTTTGGGGCCACTGTAGATTCGTTAGCTTATATAAATGGAACCACATAGAATGTACCCTTCTCTTTTAATTCTGTGAAATTTATTTAGTTGTATCTGTCTGTATGAGCTTGTGTGAGTATGTGTGCCACAGGGATCCAGTGCCCGCAGAAGCCAGAAGATGGCATTAGATACCCTGGAACTGGAGTTACTGGTTGTGAGCTGCAATGTGGGTGCCAGGAACCCAGGTCCTCTGAAATTACAGTAAGTACTCTTAATCACTGAACCATCTCTCCAACCCTAGCCTCAACCTCTTAAAGGTGTGGACACAAAGTCAAGTCACACAATAAAGCACATGGATATTGGGGAGGAATGGAGATCATGGCTACTTTTACAGACACTATATGTGTTATGAGACCACCCTCAAGCTGGGCATTTTTCACTCCCAGATTTTTATATTTATATGACATAGGTGACAGACAGACAGACAGACAGACAGATAGATAGATAGATAGATGATAGATGATAGATTAGATAGATAGATAGGTACAGTATTTTTGAGTATTATGAATCAAATTGAACTATTTCACATGTATTTTAAAATATGTGCTCTCAGGCATGGTAGCTCATGCTTATAATCCCAACATTTAGGAGGATAATTAGGAGGATTGACATGAGTTCAGGGCACTCTGGGCTATAAAGTGAGACTCTGTGTCAAATAAAAAAAAAGATACAGATGTTTTTACGTCAAATATATTCACCACTTTCTTCAGTGTTTCCAGTACTCCATTAAAGCTTCAGATGCGGATGTCAAGGACTTGGAAGTCTGGCTGTACAAAAAGAAATTAATCTTTTTTGCTAAGTCAGTAATAGCAAATACTTACCAAGGATGGTGGATGTGTATTGGCTTCTAAGTTCCACTAGGGGGCAATGTGAGAATGTCTCTGCTCTTTTGAACCACATCTTTGGAAAGACCCTGACTACTTTGAAAGGAAATATGACTTGAGGTCTATTGATTGTTGTTCCATATTATGTTTTCCTAAACTGGCTGTTCAGGTTTTGGGGAGAGCTGTATCTGAGCCTCCTGCAAGCCCAAAAGATTGAGTTCACCCTGACAGCATCCACTTCCTCCTGTAGATTGAGTTCACCCTGACAGCATCCACTTCCTCCTGTAGACCGAGTTCACCCTGACAGCATACACTTCCTCCTATAGACAGACTTCACCTGACAGCATCCACTTCCTCCTGTAGACAGACTTCACACTGACAGC
>CABHPH010136640.1:0-36918 GCA_902168325.1 Peromyscus nudipes
TATGAAACAAAAAACCAGCACTTAAATCTCAAATTATGCTTATGTATTGTTAGCACAGCAATCTGGCTTAGCAGGATAAAGAATTAGCCTAACAGAGAGTCTAATAGGAAACAAGTAATATGGTGAAATCTCTGATGATGATAAAGAATGTACTATAAACCATTTTTAATTTTTATTACAAATTATTATTTGTTGGGGATGGCTTAGATGAAGAAGTCGAAGGACAACTTACAGGAGTTGGTTCTCTCCTTCCACCATATAGGTCCCAGAGAAAGCACTCCGGGCATCAGGCTGGGTGGCAGGCTTCCCCTGCTGAGCCGTCCCACCAGCCCCTCTATGAAGCACTTTAGACTTAGTATTGTCTTGAGTGAAATTTAGAAACAATCAATGTAAAGAGATTGCATCACAATGAGGTTATATCCTGGTAAACTCATCACAAACTGCGAATACTGTAAGGTGAAAATGTATTTAACATTCTGAATCCACCTAACCTCCTAAGGTCACAACACGCTGTTGTATCTGCTCCTCCTGGAGGTCACAGGGTCACAGGGGCTCTGGCTCTTTACTGCTGACCAGCATTGAAAGAGAAGATTGGCAAAGTGATCAGCCCTAAAGTTATATACGCACAAGCCACACTAAACAGACTCAGCAGGCTGTATGTATATGTCTATGCATTTATATACATGTAGCAGTAATAATCAAAGAAAAGAGGTCATCAATTTGAGAGAAAATGTGACAGTGACATGGGAAAGGTTGGAGAGAAGAGAGGGAAGGGACAAAATGGTGTAATTATATTTTAATTTAAGAAAATTTTAATTAAAAAGAAAAATATTTGCTACTAAAATTGTATTTTTAAAAATTTTTTAAAGAGAGTACTGGACCATACTGCTAGTCCAGGAAGAGCTAAAATGCAAAGTACAGTTTCTGCTGAAGACACACTGCTTTCATACAACAATAAAATAAAAACCATAATGCTGTGCTAACCAACCTAAGACAAGGCATATCTTTATGGAGCATTTTTTATAAATCTGAAGTTCTGACTCAACTTAAACATCATTAAATAATTTACTATGATGGGGCTGCTGAGACGGCTCAGCAGGTGAAGGCTCGTGCACCCAAGCCTATGACCTGATCTGAGCTTGATCCCTGGGTCTTCCCAGGAACCCCAAGTTGTCTTCTAATTTCCAAACATGTGTCCCCCACACACATATAAATAAATGTAGTAACAAACTTTAAAGCACCAGGTAGTCTACATCATGAGATTACATATTAGTTTTATAACTTTTGACTTACTGAGACATGATCTACCATACAAGTAAAAGACTTAAAGCTCCTGTTAGGTATGATGTACACATACTTAAATGTAATTTGCATGTTACATACTAAAATAACTATACATCATAGTTTCAATATAACACCCACCATGCTAACTGCTCTAAAAGAATAGCAACAAGGTCATCAAAAGATCAAGATGCAACCTCAGTTGGTGAAGGTAATCAGTTTCAGACACAGAAAACTTTGGAAATCCAAAGTCTAGATCCTCATCTGGAAATCCCTTGAGTCACACAAGTGACAAGATGTGACAGAGAAGATTCTGAGTCTCCTCTGCATCCTGCTCAGCCAGGCTGAGACACCAGACACACTTGGCGATCCTTTCCAAGCAGCTTCTGTGATATACTGCTCTGGAGGCTCTTCCTACTTTCAGTGGAACACACCCTTCTTCCTTCCAACATTAATTCTCTACTGAAAACAGTGTCCTGCTCAGCCTCCCACACACTCATCTCCACTTAGCTCATTCATTCTTGCAGACTCAATTATCAGTAAGTCAATGGACTTTAAGACCCATATACACAACTCTGTCAGCGGGTGACCGATAGATCCACAGTTTCAGTCTGGAAATGATTGGGGTTGATGGCAAGCAAGCGACAAGTTTTCTTCCTGTCCACTGATGCTGTTTTCTAAAAACTCCAGTCTCACCACAAACTAAAATCTCTGTAATCATGCCTTGCTACTTTATATACACCATTTAAAAACAAAATGTGTCTGGATGTGGTGGCTCATGCCTTCAATCCCAGCACCAGGGAGGGGGGGGGGAAGAGGATCAGGAGCACAATGTCATTCTCAGCTGCACATGGAGTTCACAGGTAGACTGGGTACATGGGGCAAGACCAATAAACAACACCCACCCCCAACCTGGCTATAATGTGATTCTGTTCCCCAGTTTGTCCACATTCTTTTTTAAAATATATGTAATTTATTTTTATTTTATGTTCATTGGTGTTTCTCTTGCATATATATATCTGTGTGAGGGCGTCAGAAGACCTGGAACTGGAGTTACAGACAGGTGTGCGTTGTCATGTGGGTGCTGGGAATTGAACCTGGGTCCTCAAGAAGAGCAGCCAGTGCTCTAAACTGCTGAGCCACCTCTCCAGCCCATTTGCATTCTTACATGGGCTCCATCCAGACAAGCAAGTTAGAGGCGTGTACTTTCTCTCCCGGCACCGCCTCAATCTGTTCTATCAGAAGGACACCTTACCCGAAGACTGTCACAGAAATGCTGCCCGATCAAACACTGACTGAGAAGGAAGGGGAGAGGAGCTCTGGGGGGGGGGGGTTAACGCAACAAGGCCAGTGTAAGCTCAGTGCTTAGATCCTCACACGAACCGAGACTGACTTTAGAGCACACAGGACGGGAGGATGTGGTACAGAGTGACCAGTCAGGAGGGAAGGGCAGGAGAGGCACACGTGGTTCGCGCAGACACAAACGCTACCTGACGCTGCACACAGAATGTATTAAAGTCTCGGTACCTTACGGTGAAGTCATAGGAACAGGAGGCCAGCACGGTCGCATGGAACGGCGAAAACTGCGGGAGAAAAGAGTCAGGCGTGGTCACAGGCTGCTGCTGCAACAGGCGCTCCATAAGCACAACCAACCAGACGTACCCAGGAGTGTCGCTTCAAACTGTGCCCTCCTGGGCTGCACATACTCACTTTGACCTTTCAAGTATCCACTTATAGCAAAACTTTCATTTTACGTTCTCCAAAGAAAATCCCTCAAGTTCCACAGAGATAATTTGTAACGCGTACTCCTAAATGCTGTTATTTTGAGAAAAATTAAATACAAATTCTTACTAGCTACCGCAACATGACTCTATCAATATAGGGAATTGAAGTGTGTGGTAGTGTACAGATAGACAACTACAGAATTTGTCCATTATATGAATACATTTGATGTTCATACACTCTCAGCAAACTAATCACTTAAATGTTACATATAAACTTTAAAATAATTTAAAGTTATTTATATCTCATAGCTCATGAAAAATGATACCAAGGATAAAAATGTTCATTTTAAGTCTAGTGTCGCAGTTTAAATGGGAAAAGTCCCTGACAGGCTCCTGCATTTGAAGAGCTGGTGCCTAGTTGGTGGGACTTTTGGAGAGGTTGTGTGATCTTTTGGACATGGGGACTCACTGTCTAATTTTGAGCTACAAGCATAGATGTGGGGACTATGAGCTAGTTCACTGGTCACCAGGCAATATGAGCAAGCGGCTCTGCAGGCTTCCATAACCCCAGAGCAAGCTAGTTCAAGCCACCTGCCTTGCCACCATGAAACTGGATTATATCCATTTCCCTAAGTAACTCCCGTCATGAATGACACTGGTGTATAAAGTAGTATCATCAGCACAGATGATAAACAACCAGTTGACTGTCATTGCGGTTGTATCTGGTGGTGTTTGCTTCACTAGCACCTGGTGTGTTTGCTTTGACTTATTCATATGTAGTGTGTGCTCCTAGGGATTGGAGGGCCTCGTGCATTCTGAGGAAGTACTCTGCTACGGAGCTTAGCCAAAGGCTTTATCTGATTTTAGTCGCTACACACACTTACACAGCTGCATTGGTGGAGGAGGAGCTCACGCAGCCTAGGCCAGCCTCCAGCTTGTTAAGGAGTAGAGGATCATCTTAGCTCACGATCCTCCCGCTTCTACCTTCCAAGTGCTGCGATTACAGACACGTATCATCATGCCCAGGTTTATGTGGTAGTGGGGATCAATCCCCGGGCTCTATACTAAGCAAGCACTCTACCAACTGAGTCCCAGTCCAACCCCCATAACGACACCTAGACAGTATTTTACACAGTTGGCATTACCTTAATTTGGTCTCAGAAAAAAATCTGAAATACAGAAAAAAATCTTTCCACTAGTAAAACTTGTCCATATAAGAGCATTATTAAAAACATAAAAAAGCTTCCTTTTATTTTTGCAGTAGATGGTGGTTATCACAGAAACTGACAAGGCAAGTGTAGAGAACACGTGACTATGGACTGTTCAGCCCAAACAGGAGGACCTCTGTCTCAGCCCCTTCTACCACAGTTCAGAGAACACAGAAGAAAGGTGGCAAGACTGTGAGAGCGGGGCTGGGGAAGACTGCTGTCAAACGATGTCCTCACACCACGCCAGCTGTGGTACTCATGACCTCATGCAGCTGTGGCTGCCTTCAGAAGACCTGCCCAAGATCAGGACAGAGAAGACGCCAGCTCAGACAGCAGAGGCCTCATGAGGCCCATCTCTGACTGAGCGCTAGTGTCAGTTAATGGCTACTAGGGGAGAGAGAGTCAGTTTTCTCTGGTAGGATGCCCAAGTTCCACTGGATGGCTATACCGGTGTACATGAGGCAGCTCCGACTGAGCTCAGTGGGTTATTAGGAAAGAAAGAAAGAGGGGAAAAGGACATGAAGTTGGGAAGGGGATGTGCCAGGTGTCTTGGTAAAGTTGGAAGAAGAATAGATATGACCAAAACACTCTGAATGCATGAATGAAATTCTCAGAGAATAGATAAAAAAATTTAAAAACCAATGAAAGTAAAATGTTACCATGTACTGTACTGGCTAATATAATTTAAAATATTAACTTGATAATTTGGAATATTTAAAATAGGGATAATGCACGAATATCGTATTGAAAAATGTCAAGTACTTTTTGTAGCTCTTGGTGTAAAAATTTGATAATCAGGAAGGAGCTGCCGGTAACACAGAGAACCACCTGACCGGAAGCTACGGCACTGAATTAAGTTCCCTTACAATGGACGGACATAGCTACTGGGGCGGCATCAAGGAGTTAGCTTGTCTTCTGTGCACAGACTGGAAAGTTTCTACCCCCACATTTGTGAGCTTTATATACATCACCATGTTAGAGAAGAAAATTAGCATCTCTCCATATCATCAAACACATACTCTCAATAAATAGGCAATTATGAACCATATAAACCCTAAATATAAACTACTACAGTTAAAAATAATGTTGAAAGAAATAGTCAATTGGATAATATAACATTATGAGAAATTACATCATCCCAGCTTACTCAAATGTATAACCTGATTTTAGCTTCTAATATCATCATTAATTGGCTAACAAAAACACACATAAGAAAGAATCAATAATACTAGCACTTTGGAGGCTAAGGCAGGAGGACTAAGATTGTGAAGTCACCCGGCCTACACACTGAGACCCTGTCCGTCTCAGAACACTAAGAGCCGTGGCTGTAGCTCAGTAGTAGAGTGCCTGCCCAGCCTGTGCAACGCCCCAGGCTTGATCGTCAGCACTATAAACTTCACCCTAAGTACTTTATACAGCTTCACTGATTACACTGAGGCTTATGTTTCAGTCTGTGGTAACAAATAAAGACTTACTTTCACCCTCCTAATAGCATATGTGTGACCAAGAAGTTCAAATACAGGTTGTCGCACGTTCCTTAAGTCCCAGCCTCTCAAGCTACAGTCAACTGCTCCCGTCACCACCAAGTTCTGAAAACAAGTCAGAAACAAAACACAACTATGACATCTTTGCAATTAAACAGTACTAAGGCTTTCCCATTCGAAACAGTAACACACTTTTGTAGTTAAATATAGACCCAGGATCTATTTTTTAAAGTTGAATAACAAGCATAGAAAGGAACCAAAATAGTCATTTCAGAGCAAAAACAAAAATATATAACTCAAGAGGAAAGACACTAAATACGTTTAATGTATAAGACAGAACACCACACACAAGAGAAAGAGGCAAAGTCTCAAAGAGTGGTGTAGATTTTCTAACTTATCTTTTCAAGTAGTAATAGATACACGAGGGATTAAAACATTTGTGACAAATCAGTCTTTCTCTTTAAGAGGTTTAAACATGCGCTGAGGTTTTACCAGGCATTAAAAGGCAAGACGCTGGGCTAGCAATGTGGCTCAGTGATAGAATGTTTGTCTAGCAAGCAAGAACGGACCCTGAGTCCAATCCTCAGTAAACACACACACACACACACACACACACACACACCACGCATGTGCACCCACAAACAAACACATGGGGGGGGGAGACGACTCAGGGTTGTTTGAAAAAGCAAAGTGTTTAAGTTTTGTTTGTTCTTTTAAGCCTAAATACTTCTATTGAATATACATATTTTCTTTCTTTTTATTTAAAGAACTCTGCCAGTGTGGCATTCTTTTAACTTTCACAAGTTAATTCAAAGCTAGGGAAGAGAAAACAAGGTAGGTATTTTTAGTTTTCAGCCAAAAAGCCTCTTGAGGCATATAGATAGTATATTAACACATTTAATCCATTCCTATATTCCTACTTTTAATTCTTACACTCAGATATTTTAACTGAAGCTTTACAGAAAGTTTCACATGGGCATCACCATCTTACAGAAGCATGAGAACTGTCTGGCTTAAAAAGGAAGAAAAAACAAAATCCTAAAAACTGATGAACTGTCAAATTGAAAATTGTATTATAAGCAGTTCAGCAGCCTGACCAGACATGTGAAGAAAAAAAGTCAAGGCAAACTATGGAGTAGCAGGGTTAAGAGCAATCACACACACACACATCACATAAACTGTAAAGCAGATTTCCAAAACACACAAGAAAGGCTGCACTGTTGAACTTTTAAGACTATCTATTCCTTACTTTGCCTGTTTTAGGAGCACTTAAGTCCAATTAATGCTAATGCAGGCCAGTCACTTATTCACCACAAGTGACAGGGACTGAATTTAACTTAATGGTCCAGAAACATCACCAACACCCACATCAACAAGACAGATGAAGGGGCATGCTAACATTCAGAGGAGCGCTCTGCAGGGAGCCACGCTGTACCTCATTGTATTTACACCAGTCACAGCTCAGGATCTCTGTCTGATGTGCTGGTATCACAATTCGGACTCCTGCGGTCTTCACATCCCAAATTCTCAGAGTCTGATCACCTGATAGAAAGGGAAGACTTGGTCAATCTCCACACCCCACTTGGGTGCTCAGCACAAGAGCAAGTCAAGTGGAAATATGCCACTGGCAGGATCCTGCACCTGGACATTTTTGAAAACCATCACAATGCATAAGAACTACAGTTTAGAGCAATAAATTTAGGGTATTTAGAGTACTACCATGGTAGTGCTTCTACATCACAGAGGAAAATCTGACTCTCACAATGAGATGCCGAAATGGAGAAGTTTTTACTTCAGGAGTATCTGTTTGTGTCTGTGTTGGTACTAGAGAGCGAGCTCAGGGCCTCAAGCATCAGAAGTACACAATGTACTGAACCATGCCTCCAGCTCCTTCAGGTTTTTATATGTGCTACATTTTAATGGAGCAGCTAGAGGAAAAATTTTCTCCTCGGAAAAACAAGCCCCAAAATTATTGTATTTTGCATTATTAAAATAAGGTTGGCACTGTTTAAATGCATAGTCACTTTGGTGGATGAAAATAAGTAATATTTTGGGATCTAAGAATGGCAGGGATGAAAGAATGAATTTGAATGTACCAAATGGGGATAGTTCTGGTACACGTGAGAGCTTCAAATATCTTCAATGGGCCTAAAAATAATCACTCTCTCCAGTTTAGCCACCAGCCAGTAGAATTTGTTTCAGGATTCCAAACAGCCAGGATTCAACAATCTCTTGGGTCTCTTCCAGCCCTCAGTGCCTACAGTACTGACATGGATGGCAGTGTCTGGTCTGTAGCCACACGTTTCTTCCAGGATAGCACATGACCTCCACACCAGGGGACACGGAAATGACCTATGGCTCCAGAAGGACCCAGACCTTAGTTGGCAGCCAAAGGTGAGTGTTTAGTTGTTTTGCTTTAAAAAAAAAAATGGGAGAAAAAAAAATCAGCTCCCCCTGCCCCCGCCCTCTCTTTGGTCTGACCACAAACGTGCAATTTTATTTTACAAGTTTTTCAAAATCTCCTCTCTTAAAACAGAATTGACCAAGTACATCATCTGGAAGCTTCTCACCACATGGAGAAAGTTGGGCTATGAAGTCATCACAAAGCAGAGATACAAAGTGGGTGGTCTGAGCATCACTTATTCTGAGCTATGCTTTCAGCACATTTCAGAGACCTGGGACAGATCTAGTTCTATCACTTGCAGGTGAAGAGACACAGCACTATGGAGAGAGTAAATAGTATTCTCCCTAAATTTCTGCCTCTAGAAAAGTCCAGTCCCAGAGGAAAACATTTGATTCAGCCTGAGGCTTCTACTGAATCA
Organism: Peromyscus nudipes; assembly: GCA_902168325.1. Classification (NCBI taxonomy): domain Eukaryota; kingdom Metazoa; phylum Chordata; class Mammalia; order Rodentia; family Cricetidae; genus Peromyscus; species Peromyscus nudipes. The sequence continues at coordinate 8,520 of CABHPH010136640.1, forward strand.
CATGAAATGCCAAGTGATGCTCACTAACTTCTCCAAACTTTCTAACACTAGGTTGGAAACCATAAAGTCGCTTTAGCGTGAATAAACCACCATCTGAAGTCCAATGGGCTTGTATTCCCTGAGTGTGTGAGTTAATTTCAAGCACCAGCACATTACAATGAGTGCAGAGTAGGATGTGAAGAAGTGACTTTAGCACAGGGAAAGTGGGCATGAGTATGTACACTAAGTAATAACTGTCATTAGAAGGCAAATATGGCCAGGCCTGTGCACACCTTTAATCCCAGCACTCGGGAGGCAGAGGCAGGCGGATCTCTGTGAGTTCGAGGTCAGCCTGGTCTACCAAGCAAGTTCCAGAACAGCCAGAGGTACACAAAGAAAGTCTACCTCAAAGGAAAAAAAGAAAAGAAAAAAGGTAAATATGGTCATCCTGGGGGCAGCAGAAAGTAAGGGTCCTCTGGTACAATTCTCTCTCTTTATACTGTGCTGCTTACAAAGGTGTGCTATGGAAACTCAAACTGCAGACTGTGTAAGGTTACACAGCGCCCCCTATGTGTGTAACACTGAACAACACCAAAGCCTGTGTAAATGGCTGCTCTACTTCTCTGACACAGGATCAGTCCGGTAGCATTTCCTGTTAAAGGCCCTGGTTTTAGGGCATCCTCTCTGCAGTTAAGGAGACTGACTGCCCTGTAGATGTTAGGGTCCTACTTCCTTGATAGCTGCATATAGCTGACACTCTGTCCTCGTCGCTGTGTTTCCGGGTGAGAAAGGGACCTTCTAGCCCAACAGTGCAATGACATGCCCAGCTCTTCCAGCCACCAGGACATACACTGGTTTTCTGATTGTTTAGCTTTTTTTTAATTTTTAAATTATTTTCTTTTATTGAAAATAATTTTTTTCATACAGTATATTCTGGTTACAGTTTCTCCTCATTCTACACCTCTCAGTTCCTTCCTACTTCCTCTCCATCCAGATCCACTCCCATTCTGTCTCTCCTTAAAAAAAAAAAAAACAGGCATCTAAAGGATAATAACAAAATAATTATAGTTTTGGCTTCTTTGTCAAAAATCAGGTGTTCATATGTGCATGGATTAATGTCAGGGTCTTCAATTCGATTCCATTGGTCCGTATGTCGGTTTTTTTTTTTTTTTTTCAAGTGGAAAACTTACATCTTTTTTTTTTTAAAATTTTACAATACCATTCAGTTCTACATATCAGCCACGGATTCCCTTGTTCTCCCCGCTCCCGCCGCCCTCCCCTTCCCCCCGGCCCACCCCCCATTCCCATCTCCTCCAGGGCAAAGCCTTCCCCCGAGGACTGAGATCAACCTGGTAGACTCAGGCCAGGCAGGGCCATTCCCCTCCTCCCAGGCTGAGCCAAGCGACCCTGCATAAGCCCCAGGTTTCAAACAGCCAATTCATGCAATGAGCACTGGACCCGGTCCAACTGCCTGGATGCCTCCCAAACAGTTCAAGCCAATCAGCTGTCTCACCCATTCAGAGGGCCTGATCCAGTTGGGGGCCCCTCAGCCATTGGTTCATAGTTCATGTGTTTCCATTCATTTGGCTATTTGTCCCTGTGCTTTATCCAACCTTGGTCTCAACAATTCTCGCTCATATAGACCCTCCTCTTTCTCGCTAATTGGACTCAGCATTGTTTGTAATAGCCAGAACCTGGAAACAACCTAGATGCCCTTCAACTGAAGAATAGATAAATAAAATGTGGTACAGATACACAACGGAATACTACTCAGCAGAGAAAAACAATGACATCATGAGGTTTGCAGGCAAATGGAGGGATCTAGAAAAAAATCATCCTGAGTGAGGTAACCCAGACTCAGAAAGACAAACATGGTATGTACTCACTCATAGGAGGATACTAGATGTGGAGCAAGGATGACTGGACTGCTACTCACATCACCAGGGAGGCTACCTGGAAAACAGGACCCCAAGAAAGACACGGGGATCGCCCAATGACGGAGAAATGGATGAGATCTTCATGAACAGCCTGGTCATAAGTGGGGGAAATGAAGGGCGAGGGTCGAGGGAAAGAGAGCTTGGGGGAGCGGGAGACCCCAACTGGATCAAGAACAGAGAGGGAGTACAAGGAATGTTCATGATAAATGAAGACCACATGAGAATAGGAAGAAGCAAAGTACTAGAGAGGCCCACAGAAATCCAAAGATACCCCCACAATAGACTGCTGGCAATGGTCGAGAGACAACCCGAACTGACCCACTCTGGTGATGGGATGGCCAAACACCCTAATTGTCGTGCTAGAAACCCCATCCAATGACTGAGGGATCTGGAAGCAGAGATCCACGGCTAGGCCCCGGGTGGAGCTCCAGGAGTCCGATTGTTTGGCTTTTTAAAATGGTATCTCCAGGCTGCTGGCCATTCGCTGTCATCCAGGCATTTATGAGGAAGTTAGGGTGGGGCCAGAGGCCCACCTGAACTGCCAGCATCTTACAAACTGCAGGCCTGCACTGACAGCATACGCAGCGGAAGAGGAAATGCCATCTGTACCAAGGCGAAGCCCACACAGCAGGAAGTGTGGGGAGGCTGGGAGAGGCTGCAGACAGTCTCAACGTGTGGCACGAGGTGAACTGAACACCAAAAGAGCACTTTGGGCCCCAAATAAATGAATTTAATTGAAACACCAGATGCCTGTCAGATGTAATATGACTTTTTCTTAAAGTAGAATGGAGGCTTATCTAACAACCAGCTGGAACCCACACTCAGGCCTGGCTATGACTTATGCAATTATACAGAGTCTGTAATAACAATAATTTAGTTTTCGTGGTTCAAAAGAAAGTTTACTTCACATGAATCCTCTTTATAGAAATAGCACAAATATTCTTCCTCTTAGTCCCACAGTTTATAAACATGAATTCTGTGTTAATATAACTATCAGGAATCACACAACAACATAATGTCCTGAGAGAGCTCTGCTATGGGAGACAAGCCTAGATCTGGTACTCTCCAAATTCTTCCCTTTGGGTATTAACAGCTAATGACAACAAATTTCTATTTTTACAAATACTCTACAACTTTGAAAGTAACAAACCCCTCCCCACACCTGCCATGTGGGGTGTGTGTGTGTGTGTGTGTGTGTGTGTGTGTGTGTGTGTGTGTAGTGCATGCACATTAGTTTGCAGGTATACATCCCAGTGCACACCCATGTAGAGAACAGAGCACGATATCAGGTGTCTTCCTCCATCCCTCTGTGACTAAATTCTATAAGACAATGTCTCTCCCTGAACCAGATGCTTGCTATTTCTGCTAGGTTGACTGGACATGAACTCTCAGGGTCCCCTTGTCTCCCCAAGGCTGGGGTCATGGCCACACTCAGCCACTCCTGGTTTTTGACATGAGTGCTAGGGATTCCAACTCATGTCCTCATGCTCTTACCCACTAAGCCATCTCCCAAACCCCAAGATGACTAAATTCTTGGAATACCCTAAATGCTATAATTTTATGTACTATCTTAAAATATGTTATTTTAGACACTTGAATGATCTATTTGTGTGCCACAGAATTAGATATAAAAATAAATCATGATTGCTTATCATGTAAGTCAATGGTTCTCAACCTTCCTAGCACTAAGACCCTTTAATACAGTTCCTTATCTTGTGGTGACCCCCAATCATAAAATTATTTCCTTGCTACTTCATAACTGTAATTTTGCTCTTATGAACTATAATATAAATATATGATATACAGGATATCTGATATGTAACCCCCAAAAAGGTCATGATCTACAGGTTGAGAACTGCTGATGTAAGCATTCGCCCTCCCACTAAGAAATAGTATTTTAAGCTGGGCAGTGGTGGCTCAAGCCTTTAATCCCAGCACTTGGGAGACAGAGGCAGGTGGATCTCTGTGAGTTTGAGGCTAGCCTGGTCTACAGAGTGAGTTTCAGGACAGCTGGACAGCCAGGCCTCTACAGAAAAACCTTGTCTCACAAGAAAAAAAAAAAAAAGGAAAGAAAAAAATCACTTGGGTCTTACTGTCATGAGCTTTGTGATAGATGATTTTTATGAGAGATTTTGTTTTGGCAAGGCTTTATCGTGAGCCAGATGACAAAGCAAACTATTTAAGACCATAACACAACTCACAAACCAACTCACAACTCACAAACCAAAAGGAAATAACTAAGGGTCTCAGACCAAAGATGTTCTCTCTCAACTCAGCACTGAAACTACTCTGTAGGCTTTTAAAATGCAGATGGAGATGTGTCCATGAACCCCAGTGTGGCAGCTCCCATTACATCAACAGAAATACACCATTAATTCAGCAGTTCCAACAGAGCTGTTCCAAGACTAGGAAGCGCTTCCCAAATCAGCCTAATCACTGGATTCAGCTACAAAACACCCCAAACTCACTCCTCCCCAAGGGCATTCTGATTCAGCGGGACTAGGAAGGCTCGGTACTCGGCTGCTGTTGAAGCTTCCTGGATGACTGTGGTGACAGCAGGTGTGGAATCACTAGGCTAGTGTGTGTTGTTACATAACCGCACACTCAAAAATCTAGAGCCAGCCACTTTAGAGACTGTTATCAGATGGGCACTGGCTGTTCATTCAGTGACAGCATGTATACAACAAAGGCTAATTGGATGCTCTTCAGGCAACCCTGTCACCACACATTCCATGCCTTTGTCCCCTCACTCTCACTTGCTCATGAGGGAGGGGCTCAGACACTATTTCCTCAGGGAAGCATCCCTCAGCAGGCCTGCCAACCTCGGGAGTCACTCTAGTTCCAGAAGCTGAGTACTCACTCACATCATCAAATGAGGTCTCATTGTCCTTCCCCTGCATCCAGACAGTGTCTCTAGGCCTGATGCACACTAGCTTAGTCATCATAACGACTTCCCGATATATTCACTATCACCATCATTGTTTTAGAAGTAATAGAGAGACATGGGTTAAAGAGCATGGCCAAAGACAGCCACATGACAGTGAAGAAGAGGAGAAGAACTGGATGCCAAGCAGCCAGGCTCCAGAGTCCTTGTTACTAACTCCTTCAAAGGAATGTCACACCATTTATCTTCTTCTTCTTCTTCTTCTTCTTCTTCTTCTTCTTCTTCTGCTTCTGCTTCTGCTTCTGCTTCTGCTTCTGCTTCTTCCTCTTCCTCTTCCTCTTCTCCTCCTTTTTCTTCTTCTCCTCTTTTTTCTTCTTCTTTTTCCCTTTTTTTCTAAGCTGTTTTCTTACTAAGGTGGGCTCAAGTTGGGCAGAAGAGCTCCATTTTCGTCACTGATTCTCCAGTGCCCAGCAGCAGTGGGCATTCAGTGAGCTAGCAGCTGACAATGTCTCAGAAATCAAAATGAACCCACAAATGTTTTTTAAATTCTAGTAAATAAGACTCACATATCTTGCATAATAATAATTAAGAATTTTAGTGTTCAGCCACAAGAGACATTTAGTTATAAGTGAACACACGGATGCTGCAGGAACTATATAAAAACAAGACAAGTAGTCACATGTGGTGGCACACCCATATAGTCCCAACACTAAGGAGGCTGAGGAGGCAGAGTGCAAGCTGAAGGCCAGTCTGGGCTAAATAGTGAGACTTTGATGACCCAAAAATCAATCTCTCTCTCTCTCTCTCTCTCTCTCTCTCTTTCTCTCTCTCTCTCTCTCTCTCTCTCACACACACACACACACACACACACACACACACACACACACTCAAGCAAAGAAAATCTGTTTAGCCCTTGGCCTGACTGCTCTGGCTAAGGTACAATCAAGAGTTTTATTACCATGCCTGTTTCTCATACCATAAAGCCTTTTGATAATTTTAAGTCTCCTCAAAAGTTTTTGTTGTTGTTTTGGTTTTTTTGTTGTTGTTTTTTGTTTTTTCAAGACAGGGTTTCTCTGTGTTGTTTTGGTGCCTGTCCTGGATCTCGCTCTGTAGCCCAGGCTGGCCTCAAACTCACAGAGATCCACCTGGCTCTGCCTCCAGAGTGCTGGGATTAAAGGTGTGTGCCACCGCCGCCCAGCCTAAGTCTTCTCAAATTTATTTAGCAGGCTAATGACTGAAAATTAACATGAAGGAATAATTTACAAGAATGGCAAATATTTTTGATAAATCAACTTTCAAATGTGTTCTACAATAGCTTCCAACTTCACAGGAAAGGTTTTAAAAGATTCTTTGTTTTAAGGAACATATTTTACAGCTTACAAGTCCAGTACTTAATTTAATTCATCAAATTCCACTGATTTATGTTAAGTCTCAAGTGTACAGTCATCTGAATGAATACTGGCTCCCATAATGGATCTACCTACTCTCACCTAGCCAAGACTCGCTCCACCCTCCTCACACGGACTCTGGGCATCACCTTCTATTTCCTACTCTCAACTACAAGAACTAATGCTGGCTCTTGATGAATCCAAACATCACATCCCCTTTCCCCAGGCACAGTGACTCACTCGGGAACATCTACACAGACCCATTAGCACCCATGACAGAAAGTAAAACCTTCTTACATGTCTAAGAGGAATCTCATGGGTAGAAGTCAGAATTAATGCAGGGGCTGAAGCTACTGTCTTCTATCGCCTGATGCTGGAACCAACTCTAGAACAGAAGAAAGAGCCCTAACTAAATCCAGCTCTGCCTACAAAGGCAGATCTAGTCCCAGACATTGCACCCATGGCAGCAAATACATTATCATCTGCCTTTCAAGACAGAGTTTCTCTGTGTAATCCTGACATCCTAGAGCTCACTCTGTAGACCATGTTGATCTAGAACTCAGAGATCTGTCTGCCTCTGCCTCCTGAGTGCTGGTTCTAAAGGTGTGCACCACAACTGCCTGGCTGCTTGGACTCTTTTAAAACAAAAAACTTAAACCAGAAGAAATCTTGGCCTGTATGATCACTACTTCTATTTCTAACATAACAGAGGAGGGTAGTTAATTATATAGATAGTCAAACGGTTGGTCTATTGATTTAAAATGCTTTTTATATACTACTCTTTTACAATGCATGGTTAGCTGTGATTAGACATCTTTTTTTGACTCTTCAGTATTAAACACTGACTATTCTACCCACAATACCCACAGTCAGTATTACATATACCAGACTACACAAAGGTCAATGAAAAAGGAAGAGGTAAAGGTGACTCAGATCAAATAAAGGGTTAATCCACATAATTGTGACACAGATGTTAAATAAATACACCTGTATCCATGCAATCCCCAATACCACAAAAAGGAGGAAGGGGACAGACTCATTTAAAAGAATGGGCTGAAGGTATAACTCAGTGGTAGAGTGGGCTTAACACACACACACACACACATACACACACAAAGGGGGAAAATAAAGGCAGTTTTAGAACTTTAAATAATAACAAACAATTTTACATATAATAGTAAGGTAAAAGGAATCTTTAAAAATTTACCAGTAATTCAGAATTTTTACTTAATTTTCCATATATAAAATATTATGATTGTTAAATTTAATTTATATTTTAAATATTACAAATTAGAACTCCCAGTTTCAATGAAAGGGAGGCATCCTTCAGTTCATTTTGAGGTAGGTATAGTCTGCATCCCTAATTCATTCAGGGTTTGAAATGACCCCTCAGAAACCAGAGATAAGGCCAAGTGGTCCTTCTTTAGAGGGAGCTATACCAATTTCAATTCAACGTACATCCTTACAAGAGTTTTAACTCCTTCTATGTTAGGACTTCTCAGCAACGGTAAAATTACGAAATGGAAAAACTCTAACCACTAGAATGAACTGTTAGAACTGAACCATTAGAATGAGCTTACAGATTTGTTTCACAGCAAGCATGAAACCTACAACATTTACATTAAACTAAAAGCATTCAATATGATGAAATCAAGCTATATACATGGCTTTATATTTTAATTTCAAATTAAGTGCACTACTACTGCTACCATTTACTCAGGATATACACCACGCCTCACGAGCAGCTGTGACACAGGGAGATGAAAAACCACACTCAGCTCTAGAGAAAACTGAAGAGCTGAGTGCACTGCTCTATTGAAACGGAGCTCGTCTGCATACAGGAAACCCTGGGTTTGATCCTCAGCACCACACAGACCTGGCATTGGAAGGAGGAGGAGCAGGAGTTCAGGGTCCAGCTAGGCTTACATGAACCCTGTAAAAAAAAAATAGCTGAGGCTCTAAATGGCAGACTGCTTGCCTAGTGTGATGCCCTGGTCAATCTCTAGATTGTTGTACACTGTGTGAAGATATATTGTTGTGATTGGTTAAAGAGCTGAATGTCCAGTTGGGCGGTGGTGGTGCATGCCTTTCATCCCAGCACTCGGGAGGCAGAGGCAGGCAGATCTCTGTGAGTTCGAGGCCAGCCTGGGCTACCAAGTGAGTTCCAGGAAAGGCGCAAAGCTACACAAAGAAACCTTGTCTCAAAAAAAAAAAAAAAAAAAAAAAAAAAAAAAAAGAGCTGAATGTCCAATAGCTAGGCAGAGGTATAGGTGGGACTTCTGGGCAGAGAGAGAGGAGAAAGGCGGAGACATGGGAAGAAAACAGGAGTTACAAGATGGAAGAGAGGTAATGCCATGTGATAGAACATACATTAATATAAATGGGTTAATTTAAGTTATAATAGCTAGTGGGATAGGTCTAAGCTAATGGCCAAAATTTCATAATTAATAAGAAGTCTCCATGTCATTATTTGGGAGCTGGCTGGTGGCCCAAAGAAAAATCCGGTTACAAATGGCGTTCAACGTGGAGGCTTGAATATCCAAATATAGAGCCTGAGAAAGCTAAGAAAAGTTCTGGACAAGGAGCTAGACATAGCTTCCTAGTCCACAGTCTCTCAGGTGGGCGAGTGCTCGGCATACAGATGAGCAACTACTGGCTGCTGCCTGCGGGCTGGAGCTAGCAGCTAGCACCATGTACCAGCACCATGCACTAAGCGGAGTCACACGCTGACATGGCAGTTTAAGATTTATCTCATGTGGTCAGAGAACGCTGCAGGTGCTTAGTAAAGCCAAGTCCAGACACAGAAAACCTCTAAAAAGGTACAGTATTTTTAAAAATGTGTTTAGATGCTAAGAAAGAAAGGAAAAATGAGTATAGACAGTCATAGAAAAATAGTTTAAAAATAATAAAATCCTCAAAGAAAGAATAAAGTAATATAAAAAATAAGCCACATAAAGATAAAAAATACATAGAGTGTCTGGATCCTGTATGGCGTTTTGTTGACTTTGAATTTTTTAAATGCTAATATACAAAAATCAATAGACAGGTTGAAGAGATGGCTCGGAGGTTAAGAACACTGGCTGCTCTTTTGGAGGTCCTGAGTTCAATATCCAGCAACCACATGGTAGCTCACAACCATCTATAATGAGATCTAGTGCTCTCTTCTGGTGTGTAGACATACATGCAGGCAGAACACTGTATATAATAAATAAATAAATCTTTTTTCAAAAAAAGAGCTGTTTTAAAAAAAATCAACAGCTGCTGAGAAAAACTGGATTATGGAAATCACTGAATTAAACCGACCTATATATTTTAAGAATGTCTTAACTTCAAATTGGAAGTCAAAAAATATGTTGCGTTGGGGGAGAGGTTATGCCTTTGTTTCCATAGGAAACAAAAAGTTATGGTTCTCTTCAAAATTAATGAAGATCATATTTGACTGGAGGAGACCTCCTGAAAATCTTGACTACAGACATGAAAAAAGAAACCAAGAAAGACTGGTGACATATGTACTGATCCTACTATGGGAACAGCTCTGAGACTGGATGAGACATGGTAAGTCTTGTTGGTACAGAATCCTCATGACTTATTATTACATGCATCCCTTTATATGGCATGGAGAGAGGTTTGGTTATACAGTCCAAACAAACAGAAAGTTAACAGATGCTTTTTACCTGCTCAAACAGAAAACAGAAAATCATCTTTAAGTGACTTGTGCACACTGCACATTCCATACTTGTGTTAATGCAGACATATACGTTACCTTTAAAAATTTATGTGTTTTCAGGAAAAAAAAAAGTACCAGACACTGATAAAGACAAGTATCCCAGGTGATTCAGCCTCTCAGAATGCCTCTGTTGAATCCAGAACAACTTCAAAGCTGCTAGCTGAAATGGTCCAGCCTCACAGACTACTCCAGCCAAGACTTCAAATAACCTCTACACTTTCCCATCACACAAAGACTAAACAAAAAACAATACAGCTAGCTCTCCCAGGACTTGACCATTATCCCAATTTTCTCAAGGTCCCCCTAAAGATGCTGTCACTCCCAGACAACAGGAAGTAGTCTAGAGAACATGATGCCCACATTCCCAAGAGGTGGGGTGGATTGTTTTGGTCACTGGGTGGGTTATGGATGTTTGTCATTGTTTAGGGGGTTGGTTATAAGTTGTTATTCGGCATGATCAGGAAAAAGGCTAAACAAAGGAGATTAGATTCAGGGATCTCTTTCTGAAGGGAAAAATGAGGAATATAGTATAGAAATGAGATAAAAAAGGGTAGATTGTTGTGTCTACTTTTAAAGTAAAAAGCAACTACTAGTCTGAAATATTTAACATTAATATGGATTCTTGTATATTGATACGAATTTAAGGTTATTTTTGTTACACTGTATATATGTTTCTACTCTTGTTTAAGGTACTGTACCTATGCTCCTCATTTAACAGTGTAATGTCAATTTCTAGTCCTTAAAAGCTATTTAGAATAATAAAGAAATACAGGTCAGTAGTTAGTCATCTATAACAATCAGACTTACAGTCATGTTAAGTATGTTTTCAAGGTCAAACAGATATATTTTAAATAGATAGATGGTCTTCACACATTTCAAAGACCTACAGGATATGGCATTTAAAATGTTGTAATAACATACAGCTTTTTTATGACAGTGAGACACATCTGCTCCTGGCAGCACCAATTTACTTCAAAAAAGAATGATGAGCATCAAAGAACCTCCATATGGAGGTTTGCTTGCATTTGTGACAAAGTTAGCTAGTGGGCAAAGAAACTGACCTTGCCTCAACTGCTGACAGAACGTTGTCAAACTGGACAAGCAGGACACACAAAAAGGGCAACTGCTAAACTTTGCCAAGACAAGGTAGGACAGTCCTTCAAAATTCCTGCTTCACAGAAAAGTCTGTCAGATATTCTAGGCCTGTAGGCCAAAGATGGATGCCCCAACATTGCAGAGGAACCTTGGATGACTGTCCAGGCAGCTAGCTGAATCTGCCATTTCTTAGTTTTGGAGGTTGTTTGCTCTGCACTTCCTGTTCAATCAAGTAATATTATATCCTTCTCAGGTCTCTGATGGGGTTGAAGATTAGGTAGTTATAGTTACAGTTTTCCATAGTTTTGATAGAAAGTAAATCAGGCACGAAACTTTGAACTCACCATGATAGTCTAGATAATGGAGTGTTTTCTTTGAACTTGCCAAATGGACTAATGAACTGGGCATTGTGAAGATATTTCTTGATAATTGTTCTTATTATATATAGTTTTACTCTGTTGAAGTTAAAACTTTACTTTTTATTTATACAAAAAGGGGTAAATGATGTGGGATATCTGTACACTGTGTGGCCAATAGCTAGGCAGGAGGTATAGATGGGACTTCTGGGCAGAGAAAGAGGAGGTAGGAGACACCATCGAGAAGTGGAACAAGTCGGACATACAAAATGGGAGAGAGGTAAAAGCCACGTGGTAGAACTACATTAATAAAAATATGGGTTAATTTAAGTTATAAGAGCTAGCAGTACAAGCTTAAGCTAAGACTGAGCTTTCATAATTAATAATAAGTCTCCGTATCGTTATTTGTGAGCTGGAGGCCCAAAGGAAAGTCAGATTACACTAGATCTTCAAAAGAGAAAAGAAAATGGAACTAGAAAAAGTGTATCACTAGACACATTCCAAAAGACTAGATATTTTGGAAAAGATTTCATTCCAATTAACAGACTTTCAAGAAAGCTAGGATTTAAGCTCAGAAATTTTGGAGAAAATGGTACTCTATAAGCTGACTCATTCTATAAGCTGCTCTTCACTTCAGAAAAGATTACTGGTAATTTTTATCAAGGAATAAAGCATTTCTTAAATTAATACACTTTCACACATAGATATCATTTCAGCTGGGTGATGGTGGTGCACACCTTTAATCCCAGTACTCACTCAGGAGGCAGAGGCAGGTAGGCTGACCTCTGACTTCGAGGTCAGTCTGGTATACAAAGTGAGTTCCAGGACAGCCAAGGATACACAGAGAAAAACCTGTCTTGAAAAAAACAAAACAAAAAACAAAAAAACAACAACAAAAAAGCTATTACGATTACTTACTATTAGAATCTCAAAAATTACATAATCTAAATAGACAAAATTACCTAAAGGTTTTTAATTGTCTTCAACTGAACAAAATCCAAGAATTTAGGGAATGTGGGTATTTCTTAAATTTTAGAATTAAAATATAAGAAACGAAAAAAGGATCTCTGTGGATTTTACTTCTATGAAAGCCACATCGTAACTCAGCAGCTCAGGACATTGATACAATGTATTGGCACGAAAGAGACACTAGCTGCTGCCTCTCTTTGGCTGGGTTATTAAATAGACAACACTGAAAGCTCATCACCTCCTTCTCTAGCTACTGCTTTCTCTCCTCTAAACAACTCACTGTGCAGAAGAGCTTCTAATTATCTCTCTCCCCAAGGCTCCAGGGGTCAACACATGTTTCCTATAAAAGGCCAGAAGTAAATATTTTGGCTTTGGGAGCTATTAGGTCTTTGTAACAACTACTTTATTTGCTAGGACTATATGGAAGCAGCCACAGATGATACACAAATGAACTGATGTGGCTATGTTCCAATAAAACTTTATTTACAAATCCTGCCTGTGAGTCATTTGGCTCTGAGGGCTGTCGTGTGCCCACCTGTCTCTCTTCTATCTTCCCTGGGTGCTCTGGTCAACTGAAATGGCTTTAGTTAACCAACTGTGAGCCAAGGACACAATTTCATTCACCAAGCCATGTATCTGAGCTCCAAACTCGACCTACTTGTTAAAAAGCCCACTTGCATCTCATAGGTTGACAGTGTTCTGAAACAAAACGAAAACAAAAGCAACCCTCCTCTTTCAAATGTATTTTAAAATCTGTTATGACATTATAAACCACAAATCTGTCCATACCAAATGAACCTGAACATTTATTGTAAAAGGGCTATATTCATTGAAACACAAGCTGGGACTCAGCTCTCTGCTAATTTTTGCCAAAGGAAGGAAGGGAAGAAGGAAGGAAGGAAGAAGACAGACAGACAGACAGAAGAAAGGTCCTAAGTGCTGTAGATGTAGCTCAGTACATGCTCAGCATGTCCAAACTCTGGAAGAAAAAAAAAAATCAAATATCCTAAGAATACAAACCGGGTCCATGCTCTCATTTTCTCTAAATCTAGAGGACACAGCGCCACCTAATGGTAAAACAGTAGCCCACCCATAAAGCTTCTGGGAAATCAGAATTTCTTACCTGAGGCTGAAGCAAAGCAACCAGGGATGTGCGGAGACCAGATTGTGCTGTAAATGACACTCTCGTGCCCCGTAAAGGTACACAGGGAATTTCCAACAGTTGGGTCCCACTGAGAATAAACAAGCAGATCGTTACTCAAGAAAGGTAAATACGAATGTACACTCTTCCATAGACTACACAGCACTATATGTATAAGTATGACATAATAACATACACATTTATATACACATGGAAGATACATATGTTTCAAAGATCTTTAGGATTTGCTTTTCCATAAATTAAGATTGTCTCTAAGGGACTAAAATAATCACTACTAAGCTAATTATTAGGTTGTAGCCCAGACGACATTTTTTAAAATTTTGATAAACGTTTTAATATATACTTTTGAAAAGAAACTCAATTGATCACATTTAAAGCTACAGAATATTTTAGGAAATAAAATATTTCAGTGGGAGCTTGGAAGGAAACTAATTGTTTTTAAATGCAGTATTGGTGACATACCACTTTGACAGTTTGATCCCATGAGCCAGACACCACAAGCTGTTCACCTCGGGTTTGGCTCCAATCAACACTATACACCTAAAAAAAAAAAAAAAAAATTCCTAATGTTTAGAAAGCAAAACAGCATCAAGTTAAATGTTATATTTTAGCTCTTTACAACAGTGTCAACCTGCAACTCACTGTATTAAAATATCAAGTGCTTCCCATTTCTGCATGGTGTCTGAAAAACAGAAAGGTGATCCCATCCATTCTCCCATGCTTACTCCTTAGAGGTTGATTCCACTCTGCCTTAATAGAAGTCTACAGTTTCCAAGCCTCCTTCACCAAGACAAGTTGTACACACTTTAAATCCACCAACTGATCATTACAAAGAAATGTCAAAGCAGATAAGAAAGCCATCTTAAAGCCGGGCTTTAATCCCAACACTCAGAGGCAGAGGCAGGTGGGTCTCTGTGAGTTCAAGGCCAGCCTGGTCTACAAAGTAAGTTCCAGGGCAGCTAGGGTTACACAGAGAAACCCTGTCTTTAAAAAAAGAAAAGAAAAGAAAAAGAAAAAGAAAACATACAAAAAAAAAAGTCATCTTAGCTTGCTTCCCTGGTGTTCATCAGAAAGCATTAAAACTCAATTACTATCCCCACCTGGCCTTCCTCAGAACAAACATTCATAGCAGCCAGTGGGCCTTTCGACCCCCTGGCAGGCAGCTTTGGTGATTCAGCAGTGTTACTCCAATGCACACTCCTGCATCTCAGTGAACTAGTTCAAATAAGGCATCTGAAAGCTTACAGTTTTCATTCTATCACTTTATACAATAAATTATATACACCTCGCTACTGTAACTTGCATTCAATGACATATGTACCTAATTATCCTTTATGAGAGTAGTCCACTCAGACATACACCTGAGCTTATCATCATTACTAGCAGCTATTTACTATAGCAGCAGGCTATTTTGAGTCTTAAAACTCTACCTCCTACATATGAGTTGGAAATACTAGTGTTTGGGGTTTGTTGTGAAGTGGCTGCGGGGGAAACATCAGTAATACTGATCTGGACTTTATTTTAAATTTTGATGTTTTGTCATTTAAGACATTGTGGGGGTTTGAATAAGAATGGCCCCCATAGACTCATATATTTGAACACTTCTTTACCAGGCAGTGGAACTGTTTGACAGGATTAGAGGATTAGAAGTGTGGCCTTGTTGGAAGAAGAGTGTCACTAGGGGTGGGTTTTGAAGTTTCAAAGGCCCACACCAGGCCCAGTCTCTCCCACTCCCAAGGACCATGATGTAGCTCTCAGCTACCGCTCCAGTGCCTGCCTGCATGCTGCCATGCTCCCTGCCATGACGACAATGGACTAAACCTCGGAAACCATAAGCATGTCCCCAAGCTTTCTTTTGTAAGGGCTGTCTTGGTCATGGTGTTTCTTCACAGTAATAGAACAGTGGCTAAGACAGGGAATCCGAATAAGTCAAACTTAGAACAGTGGTAGCTAGGAGCTAGGGGGCATAGAGGTAGAACTGACTTTGGCCAAAAGGTAAACTTTCAGTTACAAAAGCAATACCTTCTAGCAATACAAGACACAGCATATTAACAATAGTTAATCATACATATGCCTAAGAGATGCTAAGGAAATTGATCTTAAATGTTCTCTCCATACACACATAAAATGGTCACTATGTTAAGTGATGATTAATTTAATTAACTTTATTGTGGGAATCATAACTCAGGGCATACTCAGTGTTTAGCTAAGTATGCCTTACCTAAAAACATTGCTGTATGCATTAAATATAAATTATATGTATTTGTTAACTATACTTCAATAAAATTGGTGGGGGCAAATGAGCGGATATAGTAAGTTCAAGGTCAGCCAAGGCTACATAATGAGACCATGTCTCAAGTACTAAACAAACCAAGTGCTTCGTTTTGTTTTTTTGGTTTTTGTTTTGTTTTGTTTTGCTTGTTTTTCGAGATAGGGTTTCTCCATGTAGCTGGCTATTCTGGAACTCACTCTGTAGACCAGGTTGGCCTGGAACTTAAGAGATCAGCCTGCCTCTGCCTCCCGAGCACTGGGATTAAAGCCATTCACAATCACTGCCCAGCATTGGTTTTGTTTTTTTCAAACAAACAAATTGCATTAACAGAATATCCTGAGTGCCTCACGCTCACACTAGTCCACCCTTCCCACTGCCAATGTCCACGCAAGAGAAGAATACAAACAACCCCAAAGTAAGGAAGACAGTGACTCCAGAGATTGTCCACTGGCCTCTAAGTGCATGTGCACCAACTCTGACATGAACTCATACATAAATGCAAAAAATTCAATTCAATGAAATTTAAATTTAAAACAGACCTAAGTTTTAGAAAAGGAGTACTGTGGTGGTTTGAAAGAACATGACCCCCAAAGGAGGTGGCCTCGTGGGAGTAGGTGTGGTCTTGTTGGAGGAAGTATGTCACTGTAGAGGCGGGCTTTAAGGTCTCATATATACTCAAGCCACACCCAGTGAGCCAGTCTACTTCCTGTTGCCTGCATATCAACATGTAGCAGCTCCTTCTCCAGCACCACGTCTGCCTGCATGGCACTATGCTCCCCGCCATGATGATAATAGATTAAACCTCTGAAACTGTAAGCTATCCCAATTAAATGTTTTCCTTTGTAAGAGTTGCTGTAGTCATGGTGTCTCTTCACAGCAACAGGAACCCTAACTAAGGCAAGTACTGTGGTGGAAAAAATGGCTTGATACTCAGAAAAGCAGGCTCCAGCAGAACATAGGGTTGGCTAAAATGTTCCCAGGCCTAAAAAGCAGAGGTGAATCAGTGACTTTGGCAGAGATACTGCCAAAGACATAAATGAGACTGGGCATGGTAGCACACACCTATGAACCCAGTACTCAAGAGGTAGAGGCAGTACTCATGAGTTTAAAGCCAGCCTGAGCTGCATAGTAAGACCCTATCTCAAAGAGAGAAAAAAATATAAATAGGAGGATTCAGTACGCAGGGATTAGAACGAGGAAACACTAAAGATAATACCAAGGTTTCAGGCAACTGTGAGTGAGCATCGTATTTATAAAGTAGAAGATTGGAGGAAGGACGATAATATGAAACTACATGTTCTGAGTGTCTAGGACAAATGGGCAATGACCTCAAGTTCCAAAAATAATTCAAAGCCTGAGAGATACTTAGAGATATAGCTGCAAAGAGAGATCTGGGCTCCACTGAACTAGGCTCAAGTCAATTCACTCATCCTGTCAATAGACACTAATACCTAGAAGTAAGGGCATGAAGCTGAGATGGATGGAATGCCAGACGAGAGTAGCCCTGGCGAACCTTACACTTTAGTAAGAGAAGATGCCTATAAATACATAAACATAAAATTGTGTTATTTTCTATAAACTATGAAGAAAAGTACAGCAGAATACTGACTTAACAAGAGCAGCCAGTTACTTCTCAATACAATGAGCAGGGAAGAACCTGTCCAGCAGAGACCTGAGCATTATAAAATATTAGCCTTTGGGGAGAGGGAACAGGGAAAGACTTGAAGCAAGGGACAAGCCTGCCCTCCTCACAGGGACAGAGAGCCAAGAACTAAGAGGGAACATTTTAACGGCCATGCCTAAATTTGCTGATTCCTTGACGTGGCTGTCATCAACCATTAGCTACCACTTGAGAGAACAGCAGCTCTCTACCCTCCCCATCCATTCCTGCTTGTTTTTATGCAGTCCAGCCTTTATCCAGCCCGCATGAAAGCATATTTCTAAGTACAGATTAATGTCACTGCCCTGTCCAAAGCCTTTCAACATTATGTGGCCTCTGCAGCTTTTCAGTTTCACTCAGCATTCTGTAAGATTCATCCATGATGATTTGTATTGCCCAAAGGTCAAAATCATGCAAAACTATGCATGGCTTTGGACTGCATACATATGTAAGCAAAGAAAGTGTAAACAGAAACTGAAGAAAGTGGTTGCTTCTGGGGAAAAGGAAAGACAAAGACAAAATGGAGAATCAAAGATTATGAAGAGGTAATCAGGGGACTCCCCAAAAATAAGTAACGCTTCGTTTATTAAGCTACATGGTAAATATTTAAGTGTCCAATGCACCATTTCTGCATCTTCCATATATTTTACACATATGAAATATTTCTTAACAACACAAGAAATCAGCAATGCCTTCCCATTTACCTTCACTCAATGGCCAAATGCTAAGTGTCCCAAGCCCATGCCTCCATCATCTCTGCCTCCATCATCTCTGCCTCCATCATCTCTGCCTCCATCATCTCTGCCTCCATCATCTCTGCTTTGCCTTTTACTCTGCTGCTCTCCCTTTTCTGTCTAATTCTGCATTCCTATTCTCCTCAGATTCAGGAATGCTCTTCCTGCCCCTTCCCAGACAAGTCTCCTCCCTTGCAGCACTGTGTCCACTCTCAGCCCTTGTCACATTCAATTCATGGGGCAAGCAAGAACCCCAGAGACAAGGTCGTGGCAGACCTGCTCACTTCCCCAGCTGGGCCAAGCCGGTACCGCACACTCAGCAGAGCTAAGAGGAGCTCTTGGGATGCAAACCAACCCTGACTGGAAGCACATCTTGGTCTTTGTGTGCTCGTCTGTTTCTTCTCTGTTCCCAGTTTCCCCTCCACCACCACAGAAGCATGGGCATAGCAAACAGTCAAATTAAATATAAATAAAGAAAAGACGTGCAGTATCTGAGTTTGAGTTTTAAAGGCAGGGCACTATAAAGGTCTATCTTAAGAAATCACTCTTGGCACTGAATAAATTAACTGGCAAAACAAGAGAGAAAAACAAACCAAAAGTCACCGGCAGTATTTTGTGCCACTGTACCAAAGCTGCACTTCATCAAAACCAGTATGAAAGGATGTATTTTATGACTGACTCCAACTCCCAAGAGCTCGTGTTAATCTGCCCTAAAGCTGTGCCCTTTTGTAAGTTGGTCTACTTAATTAAAATAGTCAAAGATGAACTTGCCCCGAATTTTCACTGACCCACATGAATGCAAAGGAAGGAACAGTGACTTTTAATTACTGAGTGATTAAGGGGGCTCTATGTTTCTTTTGCTGTAGGACACATTTTGAATCTTTTTCATTATGGAAATTTGACAGTGTATATAAAGCTAGAGTATTTCCCAGCTGTCAATATTTTGTCCATCATTTTGTTCATCTTCTTCACTGTTTCCATTACCGACTGACTGGTGGCTAGAATATTTTACTATCACATCAATTCACTCCTAAGTACTTCTGCAGATAAGGACTTGCTTTCAACTTTAGCACAAGTCATATGTATGCCTAAGAAGATTAACAGTGGCTCCCTGACAGCATCTAGTAGTATATATCTGTAATTCTCGGACTGTCCACCCTGAGCCCTGGCTGTTGAGTCCCTTCTAGGCTAAGATGGCATGCCCCTTCCCATTCTGCTTTCTCCCCCACCTTCCCACGACCTCTATCTGCTGAAGGAATGAAACTGTTCACCCTGCACAAGGCCCCACACGCTGGATGTGACCATTTCCTCATGGCAGTCCATCACACTTCCTCTTTCCTTGAAATTGGAAGTTAGATCTGGAGACTTAATCAGATTCAGCTCAATTGTTTTGGCTTCCTATTGAATCAGGAGGCATATAACTTCTGACTGGCCGACTTTCCGTGATCCTAGATTGTTCAGAGGATGTTTCAATCTTGTATTGATGGTTTTAGCATCTACAGATGACCCTCTCTCAGAGTCACTACTTCATTAGAGGCCACTAAGTGCCAATTTGCTGCTATTCCTTCTGCATATGTTTCACAGGATTCTACTATAAGGAATTTTCTAATCAACTTCTTGTTTGTTCCACAACAAATTCCTACAGAGAAGGCAAGACCTGTCATGATTCCTCATTAATGGTAAGAAAAAATGAGTTACAATCCTATTAATCTTTAACAGTGGTGACTTTCTTCTGATTATCACCATTTCATGAAAAAACACATGATTGTGTGATTGTGTGTGTGTGTGTGTGTGCGCGCGCGCGCGCGCGCGCGTGTTCAATGTTTTCATTTGTTCTTGCCAATGTTCAGACTGTGTGATCTTTGGCCACAGAGAGTCCCTTCAAATCATCTCTTCTCAACGTTGGGCATAGCTCCAAAGTCTTCTCATAGCTTTCTTGTTTTCTGACACAAGAAAAGATGTCTTAGATTCCTCATGTCTGCTCCTATCCAGTCCTAGAATTAGTGACTTCTCCAAAGCCCACTGCATGTGCTAGCAGACTAGTTAGAAGCTGCCCTCTAGGCTCTAAGGATGCTCACCGCTGAGGAGGAGGGAATGCTTCTCTTTACAGGGCAAAGACCCAGAAAATACACATTTTGAATAGAGGAAAAATAAATCACAAGTTTACACAGCTAGTTCACCCCCAATTTTAAGATAAATGTCCTATATATCTTCTTTATTCCCAAACCTCTTTTCTCTCACAGTAAAATGTTTGGTGTCAATGGCATGACTGTTGTTAAGCATCATCTTATGATACACAGATGAGACTTTCAGAGTAACAACACTGATTTTTCTGAATGAGGTTTAAAATTTCTTTCTAGTATCTTTCCATTCATGAGACATACCACACCAGAGACGGCAATCACTACACCCTATTTTTAAAGTCACTGGAAAGAATGATTTCCAGCTACCAGGCCCTACGTCATTTCTTTAGTATTGCCTTTTTCTGTCCTGCTTTAAATTGTGATTTTGAATTTTGTCAAACATTTTCTAATTTTGTAAAATTATAGTGAGTTATAATTAGAGAAATCTCACTTCCATTTCTTTATCAGTGCCCTTTTTCTCCCACTCGCTTACATGCAACTGATACTGTTAGTTTTAGAACTGCATTTCCATCGGTTCTTTTGAAATTAATATATAGCATATATTTGTAACAAATAATGTAAATAATTTAAACCATATGGCTATATCTATTAAACTATATTCTTCTTATATAAAATCTAAGTATTATATCTTAAAATAATTCTTCCATGAGATAAACTTTATATGAGATTATAACAAAACTAAAAATAATTTCCAGTTTCATATATAGTTATAAAATAAGACTGAATAAAGGCAGTCTTGTTGACACATTCCTATAATCACAGCATTTGAGAGGCTGAGATAGAAGGGTCCTGGGTTCAAAGCCATTCTTGGCTACATAGCAACTTCAAGACCAGCCTATGCTACACAGCCATCATGGTAGTTTGAATGTAATTTGGCCACCATAATCTCATAAGGAGTGGCACTATTAGGAGATGTGGCTTTGTTAGACTATGTATGGCCTTGTTGAAAGAAGAGTGTCACTGTGGGGGTGGGCTTTGAGGTTTTCTATGCTCAGGATACTGCCCAGTGTCTCAGTTGACTTCCTGTTGCCTGCAAGATGTAGGACTCACAGCTACTACTCCAGTGCCATATCTGCCTGCACACTGCCATGCTCCCTGTCATGATGATGATGAACTGAACCTCTGAGACTGTAAGTGAGCCACCCCAATTAAATGTTTCCTTTATAAGAGTTGCCGAGGTCATTGTGTCTTTTCACAGCAATAGAAACCCTAACTTAGACAGCCGTCAGAGACTCCGTCAAAAAAGAATGTAAAGACTGAATAGTTCTCCTACAGATGTCTCCTAACGGGGTCTACAACAGGAGATGGATTCTAATTCTTATCTATGATTCCCTTGCTAACCCGCTCTAGTGTTGACACCACACTGAGTACATGAGAAAGATGACAGATTCAGTAGCAACGATCGTGCATGAAAACCCTGCTCTACTCAAACATTTTGTTACAGTTTCCATCTAGTTAAAAGCACCATTTTCTCTTCTTTGACATTTAAAAGAACGTTTTGAGTTTGGATAAATGCAGTATGAATAAAAACGAGGTTCTGGTTTCATTTCTGTGGCTGTGGAAACACCCTGACAAAAACACCATCGGGGAGGAGAGGGTCTGTCCTGCTTACAGTTCCAGGGTGCAGTCCATCATTTCAAGGCGTCAAGGCAGCAAGGAACTCAAACAGCTGGTCACATCATAGTCACGGTCAGGAGTGAAGAGAGACCAAGCGTTTGATGCTGGCTTGCTGCTCTCCTCTGACACTGCTCAGGACCCCTTGCCTGGGGAACAGTGCTGCCCACCAGGGGCTGGAAGCTCTATAATCCTCTACAGGCCACTCTGATCTCTATAACTCCTCATTAAAATGCTTGCTCTTCCAGGGTGACTCTAGGCTGTGTCAAGTTCATAGTTAACACTAACCCACACGGCTATTAAAGGTTCTTTAAGTTGACATTCTATTATAATCTCTAAAACATTGGGCAGCAAACACATCAAGATCATCAGAATCGCATGCCTATGGAGTTAAAGCAGTGGTTTCCTAACAACGCTACACATTGGAGTCATCTGGGACTCTTTAACCCTGACAACTTGCTCCACACCCCAGACAGTGTAACCTGAGCATGAAAACATTTTAATGCATCCTAGGCAATGCTTAACGTTCAGCAAAGTTTGAGAACAACTAAGTTAAGTATTTTGCATATCTTTTTCACATTGAATTTGGAAATTTCAAATGTCGGAATTGTAGTACAGGCCTATCTAACAGCTGGCAGCTGAAGCAGATTAAGTGGGGGATTATATCTGCTTCTTCAGCCGGCAGCCATTAGATAGGACCACACTATACTTGGGCTGCACTGGGAAATGACCCATACTCACTCCCCAACTTCCTCTCCCACCAATGTACCACACACACTGTTTGCTCCGTCAAACCAAGTGAGTCAGCTTGCTTGTATGACCTCAAGCTACTGCGGATTATCATACAAGTCCCAGACATTCCTGACGCATAGTATGTGCTCCCGGGACAGGCATGCTAGCGCTCTGAATACAGTACAGATTTTAAAATACTACATGCTGCTCCTCTAACAGTGATGGCAGACGTCACATCCTACTGGCTGTAAAATCCAAACAAAGAAAACTGATTAAAGCCTCTCTAACTGGAAGCTACTTTTTTCTTCAGTCTCTGAATTTTAAACTGCCATTTTAAAGTCTACTAAAATCCACCTGTATCAATCTACTCTGAAATAAATGGCCAACTGTAACTAAATATGCAAAGGGAAATATAGCATGCTGATTTTTTGCTGTAATTATCACAGTGTTTGAAAGAGAATGAGAGAAGCTGGAGTATAGCTCAGCAGTACAGTGCTTGTCTAACATGCACAGGGAACTGCGTTTATCACCAGCATCACCAAAAATGGAAACATGAAAAGGGAAAAAAATCTCTTTTGTGGAGAAATCTTTAGTGCAGTTTTAAGTATAAACACGTCTAAAGGGACCACACTAGTGTTAAATACATGACTGATTATTGTTCTATATTAATATTTTATTAGTATCCATCATTTTATATATATATACACATATATACATATACCTTAGCTTCTGTCATTATCAAAGGGTAGATGTTATTAATTCACATTTTAAAGACTTAAATACATGGCACATTATTACTATAAAATAAATAAATGCCATTTCTCTGTGACAGAGTACTAACAGTGGCACACTCAGCTCAAAGATCAGTTTTTATAAGCACCTGAAACTACTTATCTTGTAAAAATAAAAAATCGAAGCTGGGATGTAGCTCAATTGGTAGAGCGTCTGCCTAGCATGCATGAGGCCCTGGGACCTGAGTTACATTTCCAGTACCACATCCCCTGGCCATGGCCAGACAGATGGCAATCCCAGCATTCAGGAGGCAGAGGCAAGAGGATGAGGAGTTCACGGTCATCCTGGGCTCCAGTGGGAATTGCAGGCTAGCCTGGACCAAACTGTCAAGAAAGAGAGAGGGAGAGAGAAGGGGGAGACTGATTCGGCAAATAGATAAGCCTCGCTATTCTGCAAGGAGAACAACTTTTCAGTGTTTTAAGACTGTACTAGCAAACTGAGAGTGAGGAACTGGAGTCAGTATTTCTGCACCCACCTAGAAAGCCACTTTACCTCGGTTTCCATGGGACAGTGCTGCCGTAAGTCAGGAAGCAGAGGAATCAGATTCTCAGTTCACCCCCCTTTTCTCCTTTGGTT
The DNA here is from genome assembly GCA_902168325.1 of Peromyscus nudipes. Classification (NCBI taxonomy): domain Eukaryota; kingdom Metazoa; phylum Chordata; class Mammalia; order Rodentia; family Cricetidae; genus Peromyscus; species Peromyscus nudipes. The sequence goes on from CABHPH010136640.1 coordinate 32,541, forward strand.
CTCCCTGCTGAACTCTGCATTCTTTCCTATTCTTCCACCCTGTTATCTTCGGCACTGACTAAGGCAAAGTCATTTTATGGAGCTTAAAAGATGTAACAGTCTCTGCAGACACCAATTAAACAATACAGAGAAGAATCTGATTCCTGCTTTGATATTAAGTTTGGTGGCAAGCACCTTGACCCAGCCAGCCATCTCACCCACCACCCCATGAAGTTGTTTTCTTTTTCCTTTGATTCCATCAAGCCCTTCAATCCTCAAGGCCTAAAACCCATCTAAATCTTGGAGTTCCCCTTTTTGCTCCATCTAAAAGTTGACTGTCGGACATTCCTCTCCCAGAAGGAACGAAGTAGAACAAGATGGAAGGGAAGACTAGTGGAGGAGAAAGGGTACAGTGGAGAAACTGGGGGGGGGTGTATGATAAATTGAAATGTGTATGAAAACCCCATATAGGAAACCTACTACCCTATAAGCTAATTTTTAGAGTTAAACTTAAATGTAAGAAATCAAGTACCTAGAGACGGGCATGGTGGCACAAGCCTATAATCCTAGCACTCGAGAGGCAGAGGCAGGAGGATCTCTGAGTTCGAGGCCAGCCTGGTCTGCAGCGTGGGTTCCAGAACAGTCAGAGCTGTTACACAGAGAAACCCTGTCTCAAAAAACCAAAAAAGAAAAATCTCACTATGAAAGCACATACTACTAGCTCATATTAGGTCAGTGCTAGCTACAGTTGAAACGTCCATAAGACCCTGACCTAAACTACTCCTATACTCAGTTTAGAAATGAAGAGACTGGGGCTTAGGAAAAATAAATAATTTATCAAGGTTACTCTGCATACAAGTTATGAACTCAAAGCCCAGGGTACCAAAGCCACGCTGTGCATCCTGCATCCTTGTATAATTTAGCTACACAGGAGACAATCCATTGCTTGTTGTTTGACTTTGTAATGTAGCTTTCCTGAACACACTGGTGAAAAAAACAGGAACTGTCTGTGCTCACTCAGTTACAAATTTATTCAACAAACAGACGTTAGTTTCTGACCTGGAATTATTTTGTTTCTTAGTACTCAGAATACCCAGAATATGCAATGGACTTGCATCCCCACTTCCCTCACCACTCTCAGACTCGTGTGTTGAAATCATAGCCACCAATCTGATGTGAAGAGGTGGGTCCTTTAGGAGGTAGCTAGATAGGAAGGGTAGAGTCCTCATGAATGGGGTTAGTGTCCTTATAAAAGGGATGCCCACCAGGCATGGTGGCTCAGGACTATAATCCTAACACTTGGGAAACAGAGCCAACAGAGCCAACAGAGCCAACAGAGCCAACAGAGCCAGAAAGACTACCAGCCTGTGCTTCCCAGTGAGTCCCAGGCCAGCCTGGTCTACAGGGCTAAGAATAAGACTTTACCTCTGTTGGGCTGGAACACTGACTCTCCCTTGCACAATCTGGGAAACCTCGTCTGCCCTACTTCCCCTCACCCCACCCATGATGAGCAAACTCTGAACAAAGGAATGACACCCAAGCGCCTGCCTAGGACCCAGCTTTTGACCATACTTGGGCACAGTCCCAGCTCCTGGCTGGTATGTCATCATCACCCCTAGCCTAAGGTCTATAAAACCTCCCTGTCTTAGCCTGGGCATGACTTCTCTGGCCCCATTCTTTAGGACCAGTGAACCCGCCCAGGAGCCATGCCCAATAAACCTGCATTTATCTGTTTTTAAGTTGGTCTGCCCTGGCCTTTTGTGTAGGCAGAAACATATCAGCCTCACACAATCAAACAAACAAAACTGGGGCTTCTTCACCCTCTTCCATCATGTGATGAGACAACAGGATCGCATGTCTGCAGCGGGAAGCAGGCTGAACCTGATCTTGTGGCAATCTGGTCATGAACTTCAGTTCTAGAACTGTGACAGATTTCTGTTGTCTACAAGCTACTCCTCCTAGAGTACTTGGTGTAGGTGACTAGTGAGTTTTCTTGGCTTACTACATATTCTAGTACTAATCATAGAAACCCTGCTCCTTAACAGCGGCCCACACCAAGACACAAGTCAGTATCAACACATGAGTGTGCACTGAAAAAAACATCTAAAAAGGCTGTTGGTTCACATAAACAAGCAAATCAGTAAAGGTAATAATAATAGTAGTAGTAATCAAACAATAAATTTGTAAGAGCCACTTTTAGCTAACAACCAAAGTGTTCTGATACAAATGTTTATCAAAAGTTACCCTGAGGGATCTAGAGAGATGGCTCAGTGGGTGCTTGCTGCACAAACATGAGAACATGAGTTCTAATCCCCAGGACACCATAAAAGGTGAGGTGTGGCTGTGTACCTGTAACCCCAGCTCTGTGGGGGGCAGAGACAGGAGGATCATTGGAGCCTCCTGGCTGATACGCTAGCTCTGAGTTCAGTGAGAAACTCTGTCTCAAAGAAATAAGGAGGAGAGTGATAGAAAAGGACAACCAGCATCCTCCCTCTGGCCTCTGCACACACACTCAAACACACAACATACATGCTGCCCACACACACTTAAACAATATATGTGCCACTCCCACACACTTGATCACACATGTGCACATATAACACACGTGCCCCCCACAAAATCCATACCTAAATAAAACTTAATATTTAAAAATTATATGAGAGGAAAACAATCTAGAATAATATACACATACACATAGCACAAAACAAAGTATGTCTTCAACTCAAAACAAAACAATTCATAATTACAGAATAAAGTAAACAGATTCAACACCAGCTCATATACCAAAGATCTAGGTGCTTTCTCTGTGATCCCAAAGTAACCCCACATTGAGACACGACATGGCTAGGGAAGCTGCATGTCCATTTCAGAAAATGTTACTAGAACTAAAGGCTCAAGAATGTGGAGTACCGATCACGACATTTCAGAATCTATTAAATGCAGGACATTAAAGAGACAGAGGAGTATCAAAGGAGAATTCTAGAAGGGCAGAGGTAGTGTCAGCTGAGGACAAGATGAAGAAATGCCAAGTTTCCTAAAGGGGAAAACCAAAGGGACATGATGGCTATTTCCAAAGTTTCTCTCCAGGGGAAGAAGGTGTGGGCTGAGGTTCACCTCTTCAGAGAAGGGTGTGAAGCAAGAATTGGCAGCTATAGGAAGTAGATTTGAGCACAAGAGAAGCCATTTTTCTGACTGTTATTAGGACAATCTAAAAGTCAAATACATTAGCTCCTGAAATAGAAAAATTCATAAAGATTGGGTGATCAGCCATCAAGGACATTCTATACAGAATTTCTTAGAGAATATACAGAGACCACTGGTTATATGAAAATGGTCTATACATTCATTACATATTTGCTTTAACATATGTTAAAAACAAATGAATATATATAGCTGTGAACCCAATGGCTCATGACTATTACTTTTGAAACAGATAAAATAGTAATCAAGATAAAGGAGCTGGGCAGCGGTGGCGCACAGCTTTAATCCCAGCACTCTGGAGGTAGAGCCAGGCGGATCTCTCTGTGAGTTCGAGGCCAGCCTGGGCTACCAAGTGAGTTCCAGGAAAGGCGCAAAACTACACAGAGAAACCTTGTCTCGAAAATACAAAAAAAAAGATAAAGGAAAACATTAAAGCAGGCACACCATTTCCTGTAACTAGATCTTGTCTCATGATCTACTCCATCATCCTATCATTTACATAAATAATCAATAAAAGGCAACAAATTAAAAAAAAAAACTCCTCAGAGGAAAGAATAGTTCTAAAGAAAGTAAGTTAAAACACTGAGTTATTTGTAACACAAGTCGTATAAGAAAAAGCAAAATAAGCAAGGCAGGGTAGTTCACAGCTGCGATGCCAGCCCTCGGGACATGGAAGCAGGAAGACCTCCAGCCTAAGATCATTTTCAGTTACACAGTGACCCCAAGCCAGCCTGGGCTATAAGAGCTCCTCTCCAAGAAATAACAACAAAACTGTCAGCAAACTGATGGAACTTCACAATGTCTGAGTTTGGGACCTGCTGCTCTGAAGGATTCTTTCCTTGAACACCCTGAAACCTGAGTTCCTCCTTCACCAAAGCTGCCATTACCCAGGGATTTTTTTCTTTATTTTAAGATTTATTTTTATGCACATTGGTGTTTTGCGTGTGTGTGAGGGTGTTCAGATCCCTGAACTGGAATTACAGACAGTTGTGAGCTCCCATGTGGGTGCTGGGAATTGAACCCAGGTCCTCTGGAAGAGCAGCCAGTGCTCTTAATGCTGAGCCATCTCTCCAGCCCAGTGATTTTTCTAAAACCACACTATTCAAGGAGCCGTCCCAATACAAGAAAGTAATAGAAAGTGCTCATTATTTTTAGAACTAATTGTAATTGATTTTTTTAAATAGCTGTAACAGTAGAA
>CABHPH010136641.1:0-42625 GCA_902168325.1 Peromyscus nudipes
CCCCCCCTCCCAATGTTCAGTGGAAGCCACTGGACTTGAGCCCAGAGTTGGTCAGGGGTGGCACTGGGATTGTTAAGCATCAGAGCAAATGTATTCATAATTAGAATTCATATTTAATATAGATGGAGAAAATGCTGCAGCTGAAGCACAGAATTGGTCATGGAGAGTTGTACTTACATCTTTATCAATATCTACACACCCTGTTGTCTTACTCAGTGTTCTATTGCTGTGAAGAGACACCATGACCAAGGCAACTCTTTTAAAGGAAAGCATTTGCTTGAGGCTGGCTTACAGTTTCAGAGGTTTAGTCTGTTATCATCATGGCAGGAAGCATGGCAGCATGCAGACAGGCCTGGTGCTGGAGAACTAGCTGAGAATTCTACATCTGGATCCACAGGCAGCAGGAAGAGAGAGACACTGAGACTGACTTGGGCTTTTGAAACCTCAAATCCCACCCCCAATGACACACTTCCTCCACTAAGGCCACATCTACTCCAGTCGGCCCATACCTACTAATCCCTCTCAAGCAGTGCCACTGCCTGATGACCAGGCATTCAAATATATGAGCCTATAGGGGCCATTCTTATTTAAAACACCTCACCTGTTAATAAGAAATGTAAATAGAAGGATGTAGAAGAATTTAAAAAAAAACCATGATGGGGCTGGAGAGATGGCTCAATGGTTACGAGCGTTTGCTGCTCTTGCAGAGGACCCAGGCTCAATTCCCGGCACCCATATGGCAATTCACAATTGTGTAACTCCAGTCCCAGATCTGACACCTTCCTCTGACCTCCATAAGCACCAGGCACACATGTTGTACACATAGATACAGGCAAAATGCTCATAAACATAAAATAAATAACGTTTTTTAAAGTGAAATTCAAGGCTTGCCTAGAAAACAAATGTTTTATTAAAAATGTAGTATTGCCAGGCTGTGGTGGTGCACGCCTTTAATCCCAGCACTTGGGAGGCAGACAGAGGTGGATCTCTGTGAGTTCGAGGTCAGCCTGGTTTACAGAGTGAGATCCAGGACAGCCAGGGCTATTACACAGAGAAACTCTGTCTTGAAAAACAAAACAAAATACATAAATAAAATAAAAGTATAAAAATTAAAATAATAATAATAATAATAACATTGGGGCTGGAGAGATGGCCCAGAGGTTAAGAACACTGCTTGCTCTTTCAAAGGTCCTGAGTTCAATTCCCAGCAACCACATGGTGGCTCACAACCATCTGTAATGAGATCTGGCGCCCTCTTCTGGCCTGCAGGGATACGTACAGACAGAACACTATATACATAATAAATAAATAAATCTTTTAAAAAAATGTAGTATTAATATTAAAAACATGAAATGTTCCCCCAAATTCATGAGGAAATATATTTCATAAAGATAGAGGATAACTTCAATAGGGAAATACTATAATTGAAAATTGTGGGGGCTGGAGAGATGGCTCAGCAGTTAAGAGCACTGGGTATTCTTCCAGAGGTTATGAGTTCAATTCCCAGCAATCACATGGTGGTTCACAACCATCTATAACAGGATCTGAAGCCCTCTCTGGCATACATGCACACAGAGCATGCATACCTAAAAATGTACCTAAATAAATAAAATTTTTTAAAAAGAAAATTGAGTCAGGCTGTGGTGGTGCATGCTTTTAATCCCAGCACTTGGGAGGCAGAGTCAGGTGGATCTCTGTGAGTTCAAGGCCAGCCTGGTCTACAGAGCAAGATCCAGGATGGGCACCAAAACTACACAGAGAAACCCTGTCTCAAAAAAAAAGAAAATAGGATCTTATATGTCTCAGACTGTCCTTGACCCCACTATATAGCCAAGACTGGCCTTGAACTCCTGATCCTCCTGCCTCTAACTCCCACTTGCTGAGATTATAGGCATGCACAACCATGCCCAGCTTCAAACAGTCTCCTAACACAATGCATTTCAGCTAGATGTCATTAACATTGAGGTAAGCAGAAAACATATGTTTGGAAATTTTGGAACATATTTTGACTAGAATAACAATGACAATGTAATACATCAAAACTTATCATGGTGAAACTCAGAGGCAATGAGCAATGGGAGAGAGAAGAAAGGAAGGGGTGGGGAATGGAGAGGAGGAGGAGGGAAAGAAGCTGTAAATATGTAAGTTATGTACCTGCCTCAAGAGTTTATAAAAAGAGAAGCTAGAGTGATTAAGAGCATTTGCTGTTCTTGCAGAGGACAGGGTTTAGATCCCACACTGGGTAGCTCACAACACTGCCTATCACTCCAGTTCTGTGGTTTCCGGGCTTCCACAGGCACCTATGTACGCATGGTCCACATATAATCAGTCACACACATACACATAAATAAAAATAATTCTTTAATTTTTAAAGAATTTCTAAAATAAAAATTAACCCAAATTAGGAGAAATGAAATAATAAAGAAGAATATAAAACAGAAAACTAAATATATGTTATATAGTCTTTAAAATATTAATAAAGCTGGGTGTGATGGCACATGCCTTTAATCTCAGCACTTGGGAGGCGGGGGCAAGCAGATCTCTGTGAGTTCAAGGCCATCCTTGTCTATAGAGCAAGTTCCAGAACAGCCAGGGCTACACAGAGAAACCCTGTCTCAAAAATCAACAACACCGGGCGGTGGTGGCGCACGCCTTTAATCCCAGCACTCGGTAGGCAGAGCCAGGCGGATCTTTGTGAGTTCGAGGCCAGCCTGGTCTCCAAAGTGAGTTCCAGGAAAGGCACAAAGCTACACAGAGAAACCCTGTCTAGAAAAAAAAAATCAACAACAGCAAAAAGAAGCACAAGCTATAGATGCCAGGAATCACAGGGGCTGTCACTACAGCTCCTACAGATGAAAGAGAACGGGGTGGAGACATAGAGAATGCATAGAACACATAACCATACATCAGCAAGTTTAAATAGTTGAGTAAAACAGAAGAATTCCTAGGAAGGAATATAACAAAATTGTCTTAAGAAAATATAAGAAAAAGCAGGCAGATCTCTGTGAGTTCGAGGCCAGTCTGGGCTACAGAGTGAGTCTCAGGAAAGGTACAACACTACACAGAGAAACCCTGTCTCGAAAAAACAAAAAACAAAAAACAAAAAAAAAATGTAAGAACAGTTTATAACTATTAAAGAAATGACTCTGTAATTTGAAACCTTCACATTAAGGAAAATAGTGTCTTAGTCCAAGTGTCCAGATGGCTTCATCAGAGAATTCTACCAACCATTTAAGATGAAAATAATATGAGTTTACAAGAACTTTTCCAAAGAACAGAAAAAGAAGGAATCTATCCAACCACTCATGAGTAAGCATAATCTTCTAATTAAATCTGACAAGGACATTATAAAAATACAAAATATAGGCCAATAAAAACAAGTACAAAAAGCCTACACAAAATATTATTCAACCAAGTCCAGCAATATTGGGAAAGATAACATATCCTAATCATATGGATTTATTCCAGAAATATGTAATTAGTTTAACAGTAAGCATTTGTCAGTATAACCCAAAACATTAACAGAACAAACGCGAAAACATAATCATTTTAATAGGCACAAAACACATATTTGGTGAAATTCAATGCCCACTTATGATTTTTTTAAAATGCGTTAGTGGAGGCTGGAGAGATAGCTCAGGAATTAAGAGCACTGGCTGCTCTCCCAGAGGACCCAGGTTCAATTCCCAGCACCCACATAGCAGCTCACACTGTTCCTAACTCCAGTTCTTGGGAATCTGACAGGCTCTTCTGTAAGAACCAGGCATGCATGTGGTGCATAGAAACACATGCAGATGGAGCGCTCATATACAGAAAATAAAAATAAAACCCTTTCATAATGCACTAGGCAAATCAGTGGTAGACAGGAACTTAAACTGTTGAGCGGAGTTACAGAAACCCACAATAAAATTATACTTCCTGGCAAAATAGAAATCTTGTCTGCTTTCACTCTGGGAGCTCAACAAAGACTGTTATTACCACTTCTCCTCAATTATTGCACAGGAGGTCTTGGCAGGAACCGTAGAGAAAGAGACACATGATGAGAATTACTAGTGAAGAACCCAAAACTCCCTATTCTCGGAGAATACAATCGCTTGCATAGGAAATCAGGACAATCTACAAATCAGAATTAATAAGTAGGCTTAGCAGCCAGGTATGGTGGCACACACCTTTAGTCCCAGCATTGGGGAGGCACAGGAAGGCAGATCTCTGAGTTTGAGGCCAGCCTGGGCTACAGAGCAAGTTCCAGGACAGCCAGGGACACACAAAGAAATGATATGTAAAAACAACAACAACAACAACAAAAAACCCACCAAGGTCATTATTCAAAAATGTAAAAACATATGTTGCTTCTACAGGCCAACACAAAACAGATTTTTTTTCTGCTTTTCTGTAGTACTGTGGATCAAACCCAAGGCTTTGCATGTGGTAGGCATCCACTTAAAGATTTTTTTTTTAACAAAGATCCTATTTGCAATAAGACCACCAAAATATCAAATATCAGCAATAAATATAATCAAAAATGCACAAATCCCTTCACAAGAATCTACAAAATGTAGTCAAAAGGACATAAGAAGACTGAATACACAGGGAGATATGCATGTTCCTAAGGCAGAAGACTAGTAAAAATTTATAGCCAGTTAGGACATCACATGATGTCACTTTAATCCCAGCACTATAAAGGGAGAGGCAGGTGGATCTCCATGAGTTCAAAGGCAGTCTGATCTACACAGTGAGTTCCAGGACAGCCCAGTCTGCATAGTGAGATCCTGTCTCAAAAAAAAAAAAAAAAAAAAGCACCCGCTGCACAAGGTTGGAAACTGGAGTTTGACCTCTGGAACCCACATAAAGGTGGAAGGAGAGAACCAACTCTACAATGTTGTTCTGACTTCCACATTGTCATAGCATGCAAGCTTACACACACAACACAATGGTGATTTATTTTTAAAAGAAATATTTGTATGTAATCAGACCCAATGCAAACCAATCAAATCTCATGTTTCTGAATCACATAGCTAATTCTGAATTACCAAATGTGGCCAAGGAATTCTTGTTTGTTTGTTTGTTTTATGTACTCTACTGTATGTCTTTAAATGTACCACATGTATGCAGTGCCTGTAGAAGCCAGAAGAGGGCATCAGAGTCCCCTGGAACTGGATTACCGATGATTGCTCTGCCTGGTGTGACTCCTGGGAATGAAACCCTGGTTCTCTGCAAAAGTTCTCTTAACTGCTGAGCCACCTCCAAACCTGTGGCCAAGACATTCTTTTAAGAAACATAAGGAGGAAGGGTGAGTTTTGTATATTGAGATTTCTGCCATTGTGGTGACAGAATGGCGCTGTTTGACAGACAAAATGAATTCACTTGATTCACTTGATTCAACAAAAGCAAAATGGGAGAGCTGACAGCAAAGAACTATTCTCAATAAATTATGCCCAATCCATCGGAGGAAAAATACAAAATTTAACACATGCATCACGACGACTTGCCAGTTCATAAATATAGTTTGTTTTTTGTTTTTGGGGTTTTTTGTTTTTGTTTTTGTTTTGTTTTGTTTTGTTTTTCCAAAGCTGAGGACCGAACCCAGGGCCTTGCGCTTGCTAGGCAAGCGCTCTACCACTGAGCTAAATCCCCAACCCCAATAAATATAGTTTTATCCCAAGCCAGTGCTTATGTGCAAAGAGAAATCAACAAAAGAGAGCTCCCAGATCCTGTTCATGCACCCTCAGACCCTCAAGTAATGTGTTCATGTCCCTGAATCCAATTCAGCAACTGTAGTGAACAAGTCATCGACAAATGACTGAACCTCAAAAACGTAATATAAGAGAGGCCCCTCACCAACGCGTCCACATTACCAACGTAAGTCCCAGTTACACAAAGGGAAAATAAAATGGGCAGATGAAAACACCGTGGGTGATGACATCAGCTCATGGTGGAGAAAACACAAAGAGAAACAGAAACATGGAGCACAGGTGTGTGTACCTGGGTGTGTCTAGGTGGGAGTATGGAGCACAGGTGTGTGTACCTGGGTGTGTCTAGGTGGGAGTATGGAGCACAGGTGTGTGTACCTGGGTGTGTCTAGGTGGGAGTGCATCTTCTTGTCCTTCTTGCCTCTGCTTTCCCTCAGTAGTTTTGTTTTTTGTTTGTTTGTTTGTTTGGTTGGTTGGTTGGTTGGTTGGTTTTTCGAGACAGGGTTCCCCTGTGTAGCTTTGCGCCTTTCCTGGAACTTGCTTTGTAGACCAGGCTGGCCTTGAACTCACAGAGATCTGCCTAGCTCTGCCTCCCGAGTGCTGGGATTAAAGGCGTGTGCCACCACCGCCCTGCTGTTTGTTTGTTTTTAATGATGGGAACAAAAAATATACCTAAAAGCGAAGCTTCTGGAAAAACCATTTGTTCTTCCCTGTCTTGTATCTTTCCTCAAACTTGACCTTGGCCTCCCGCCTGGCCTTGCGTTTCAGGGCTGGGTCTCTAAAGACATCCTTGTTGACAACTGTTTTGTCCAAAGGGATGTCCACAGAGTACCTTGTGGGCATGAGGTGATTGTAGTTATAAACTTTCACAAAGGACTTGATCTTTGACCTCTTGGCGATTTTCTTCTTGCCCATGGCAGCTGTCACTTCTTGGGGATAGCGGTCAATTCCAGCCACCAGGGCATGGCTATAAGGGCGGTCTGAGGTGCCATCATCAATGTTCTTCACGATGACGGCTTTGCGTCCGGAGTAGCGTCCAGCCAGGGCCAGCACCACTTTCCTGGGTTTCATGAACTTGCCCATTTCGACAGCAAGGAGCCGGTACCCAGCAGAAAGGAAAGAAGGGCACTTACGCTCCCATCAGTAGTTTCTTACCACAGGTCCACATAGGGACCTAGGCTTAAAGCCCCCTGGTGTGAGAATCGCACCAGGTTCTTAGGAATGTCCTCCTTAAGGCTTGCTTCAAGGGTGAGCAGCTGAGCTGGAGACTTCTGTCCTTGTGTGTGTCATCATTTTCATCAAGGCTACAAAGGAATAGATGTAGGCTATGCACCAAAGCCAGTAAGCAGTGCATGCCCATAAAATGGATCTATGGTCACTGGAAACCAAAGTGAAAATGCTAGGGGGGGTCAGAAAATTATAAGGTATCTATAAAAAAATTTTAGGAATAGAAACATGATAGTAAGATGAAGTTCTGGGCAAAACTAGATGCTTGCAATGAGCCTGGAGAGAAAGTGTCGCGGGAGTTCTGACTAGAGAAGCGTGTGCTTGCAGGGTCTCTGAATGATTGATAGTGGGCATCCAAGCTTCTTTAGAATTTAGATTTTTGGAATATGTTTATAAGAATGACTAACAGTTTTCTTTCAGAATATCAATATTTACCCCACACCAGAGATTATATTCTTTGCATTTTTATTTTTAAAAAAAAATATTGGCTTCAGAATGTACATGTGATTTGACAGCTTGTCAAAATTGTTATCAGAAAAAAAAATGTGAGCCAAATTTTGAAATTCCCATCCCACCTGCCACCACAAGTAGCTGGTCAAGCTGAGTGCTGACCAATGCCATGAAGTAAAGGCAGCCTTTGTCGGGTGGAGAGATGGGGTCATGGGGCAAGATAAATCCTAATCAATGTCTGAATATGACCAATCTGGAGCAAGCTCTCTGAAGAAGAGGTCACGGTCCTGAGTACCTGGTGACAGGGTAGATCAGGAGGAGGCCAACGGAGGCAACCCCCAGGCAGGGAAAACGGCTCAGGCCAAGAACAACAGTAGGCAGAGTTCTCCATGCAGCAGACGGTCTTGCAGGAAAGAATGTTAAAACGGATGAAGAATGAGTAGACCAGCCAAAACTGGAAGAAACTGGCTGTCAGAAAGCCAGAGTGCATCAAGTCACAGCTTGGACCAGGGACCTGAAGTTACAGTCATCACTTTTACAGAGTTCTGACTGCCTGGGATAGGCTCTAGGAGGAAAATGCCAAGCATATGTTAGGCACACTGCATAAGCAGCGAGCGACAAGGGGAAGCCATTCCCATGGTCTATTCCTGGAGTGAACCTCCAGAGGCCCCTTGGACATTCAGGTACCATCTGTGCTGCTCATCAGCTGATAATGTGGACTGCCCATTCTAAGCTCGCTCTGACCTCCAGCATTATGTCCTCACACAACCTTAGTAAGCATCTACAACGTGCAAAACACTGAGAACCGGGACCAGTACCATAGCCTTCCCCTACAGGAAGCTCACTATAAGTGCACATATGCGGGCAGATGTTCAGTGTGAGTAACAAAACGCCCAGCTGATAAGGGCCAAACACCACAAACTTTCAGGAAAGTAGCTGGTAGTTTAAAGGGCGACAGTAGGTCTGAGCCCTCCAAAGCCTCCTCCTCACCTCCCACAACGTTCATTCTCCAGTCCTACAAAGGAGCCATGGGGTTACTCACCTTGGAAGGCAAGGGCCTGATGAGAAAGTCCAACCACTGTATCCAAGGCTGAGTCGGCGCTGTATTCAAACTTCACCCAAGTTAGATATACTTTTTCCTGAACTGGACCGTGCGTCATCAGAGCCAGGAGTTGTACAGTGTGACCACTCCCTGAGTGTCAGGTTATCTCTGCCCCATCCAGTCCATGTTAGATCTTTTCCCTAAACCCAGAGCTCAAGGGCACCCATGAAGCCACCTGACAAAGTCCCACCTCAGCCACCACCAGGCCCTGGAGCCTCCTCTTTGTGGTCATATCTACCTAGGTTCTCCAAGAAAGCATGGACTCAGGCGGAGGGAGAGCACAAGCTTGCAGGGGAGGGGGGGGGACACGACCAAGTGAGGGATGCACCAGCTTAGGGAGCACAGATAGGAAGAAGATGGATGAGAGGGACGCACTAAGCTACAGGGAGCACTGACTGGAGAGAGCACAGGCTGGAAAGCATAAGCTGTGGCCTCACAGGTTTGGGGAGAGCACAGGCCAGGGCAACACAAGCTGGGGGGAAGGGTAGGTGAGAAGCATGAAAGCTTGGACAAAGGAAAGTGGCAGCTTCTCAGCCCCCAAAGCAGAGGACAGAGGCACAGGGCTCCTGGGACAGGCTGCAGCTAGCACCCAGGGCTGGGAGCAGGGTCTGCTGGCCACATCTGCCCTCCTTCTAACCCCAAACGGTGTCGGAGGAGTGAGCAGGCCAGGGCAGCACACCTGGGGGCTTCCAGCACCCTCTGTCACCTACTCTGGCTACAAGCTCATGAATGGCCAATAATTGGAAGCCTTGAGAATGTGTCCCGACCTGCACTGTACTCTTGGACTTTGCGTGACCAGTTGCAAGCCCACCCTCCTTCACTCAAGGAGCACATATTAAAGTGTCTACTATTGTACCTAGCCAGGCTAGGCTCTGGGGATAAGGCCAGCAATGCAAGGGGCCAGGCTGACCTGCAGTTCTTCAGGAGCTGTGGCCCATAGTTCTGCTCCCTAAAGTTAGGGAGACTGTCGAAAACTAAAACACTCGCCTGTAGAAGGGGATCCATGCCTGCCCTTTGCCAAGTTTGGGAGAGCCGTCTAGTCCTTTGCTGTGCTTGGGAGTGAACACCTGACTCCCTGAACATCACAAGGCCTGACCAAGGGAAAGGCTCTAGGAGCTGAGGAACCCAATACCTGCCCCAGACTCCCTCCCGCCAGCGGCCACTAGAGGTGACTGCAGCAACCCCGCCCCTGAGCTAGGTGGGGCGGGAACTGCGAAAGTCCTGGGGCCTGGTGTGGTCCAGGTGGGCTCAGCCCTGCTACCCTCTGTGCGCCCAGGTGGGTGCAGACCCCCCGAGCAGCCGCTGCGCGGAGTGGCTCCGCCCCGAACTGTCACGGACAGCGCAGGCAGGCGGAGGGTGCACCCCGGAGGCTGACGTAGTCGAAGACATCTGCGGAGCCCAAAGTCGGCCCTGGCCCGCCAGTGACCACGGCCCTCAGGGCGCCACCCCCGGCCCCGCCCCAGGCGTCCCCGCGCCACCGTTTGGCGACACTGCGGCAGGCGGCGGGCGCGTTGCCATGGCGGCCAGGCGCGCGTAAGCTGGCGGTGCCCAGCTCAACCCGTCAGGCACAGAGGCGGCGGCCAGCTTGGAGGGGATCTACCGGAGAAAAGACCCGCCGGAGAGGGGATCTGATCCAGAGGAAACCTGCTGGGGAGGGGATCCCTGACCGGAGCGTGGTCCAGGGCCAGAGTTCCAACCTGCGCGCAGGCCCTGCTGAGCGCCAAGATGCAGGCCATGGACCCAACCTCTCGGGGCTTCTACGAGGAAGATGGCAAGGACCTGGACTTCTACGATTTCGAGCCGCTCCCCACCCTGCCGGAGGATGAGGTGAGATGGTCCCAGAAGCCCGCCTGCCCCTGAGGAGGGGTGGGGAAGAGGAGTGGGGAGAACATAGCAGCATAGATTCTGGCCCCTACATAGACTCTGGCCCCTCGGGTAGTGACTGCTAAGGGTTCCTGTCTTCAGCCCCACCCGCCACAGAACAGCTGGAATGCTGTACGGGACAGCAATGGGACTGTGCCTGCAAAAGTTGGCTGCTGCAAGGGTGGGTTTCTGGTTTTAATCCTTGGACAAATTGGGGTCTGGAGATCCTGGCAGTTAGGGATAATAGGTACACTCCTGACCTCCTCAGCTGGCCTAGTGCTAAAGCAAATGTGCTTGGGAATGAGGAATGAGACCCCTTCCCGGTGTTGAGAGTGCTTCCTGCTCTGGGGAACCTCCCTCCCGCAAGTCCTCTGAGAGCTTCTAGTCCAAAACTGGCTTGGACTACACAGATCCCCTCCTGGTTGGGAGAACCTAGGTGCCCCGCCCCCAGGCTCCCAGATGATGGTCATGCACAAACTCCATGTCTTGGAAAGGCATGGCTAGCAGCCCCCCAAGACGCTCCCAGGGGCACCTTGACCTCCGTCAAGAACCTTTGGGGGAGATCCTTCCAAGCCAGGACCTTTGGGAAGACCTTTCCAAGCCAGGCTCTGGAATCCCCATGGAAGAATCCACTTTTTAGCCCCTTGAAGACACTGGTGCTAAAGACCCTCCATCTGCCTTTGCAGCTGGCCTAGCCATCTGATGAGTGAAAGTTGGCTAGAACCCTCCTGAAGCATAAGCCTGGGGTCTGCAGCACCAGGCCCTGACAGTTCTTCCATTCCCCTTCCTGGAGGAGTGAGCTCTAAAAGGATAAAAAGCCGTTGCTCCTGCCTGCCCCACCTCCAGGGCCTTCTGAGTAGTGCTGCCCCCACCCTGAAGTGGCCTGGATTTGGTGCAATTGAAGGCTGCAGAGAAAAGAGGCCCAGGAATAAATAAACCTTTGGACATCTCCCTGGCTTTGATGGGAAAGAAAGGGTGCCCTCAGCACACAGCCTTCAGAAACTGCTGGAGGACAGGACATGTTCTAGGGTATCTGTGGGAGCCTCAGCTCTTGGTCAGCACCAGAAGCAGATCTGGACAACCCCTCCTGTACCTTTTTGTATCAGCCACTGAGCTTGGAGGGCTCACTCTGTGCCTGGCATCTGAAGCAGTGGTATTAACAGCACCCAGGTCCACAGGTTGAAGCTGAGCCTTGCACCCAGAGTGTGATCTGTCTACCACGTCCTGACACCTTCTGTACTAGGAATGTCCTCAGTCCCTCTGTGTTGGAGAGTTTCCATATACACAGTGTGTGAGATCTCTATCCTCTGACTGCGGGGAGTCCTTTGTGTGAACTGGAATTCCCCCCTTTCAGTGGCATTCAATAGGAAGTTCAGGTGAGTCCCTTACCTGAAGAAGAGTGCTACTTTTCTTCCTATAAACAGGAGGGGGCTGGTAATGGAGCTCAGTTGTAGCATGCTTGCCTAGCATACATGAACGAGGCTTGGGATTCAACACCCAGTGCCATAAGAAAACTGAATAACAAAACTTGTTCTTTAAAATAGGAGAAGAGTCTTCGGGGACTGGCCTTGAGCCAACATAGTCCATGATCTAAGAAAACAGCTGAGATCTAGATTTCATGCTTCCTGCAGTCAGCTCAGTCCCCATTAAGGTTTTTAAATTCACATCAAGGTCACATGACTCTACCTGGCACGGCCCTCTTTATCTGGTTGCATTTGAAAGCTGTCCAGAGGGAAGCAATGATTTAGGCTGCCACCCATCCTGAAGCTCACTCAGTGCTAGAGAATCCCTTGGGGTCATGTGTGACCCAAGCCATGACAGCCTTGCAGGTGAGGTGAGGCCAGATCCAGGATACATCCAATATAGAGTATATAGGACATCAGAATTCTCTCCACTACAGCTAAGAAATGGAATCCAGTAGAGCCTCCAGGGGCCCCTGAATATCTCTACCCTGCCATGACCCAAAGAAAACCCAAATGGCTTGGGAACATGCTGTCTAACCTCTTAATAACTGGTAGAGTACTAAACATGCTCTCTTGAAAGCCCTACCATAACTGCCAGAGATGATATGCTGGACAGTGGTATGTATGTGCAGGCCCCTCCCTCCGTGGTAAGAGTGGGAAATGCCTGTCAGAGATCATCTTGGCATTTTCTTGTAATGAAGAGACCAGTGCCTGCATCCCAGCAATTTCTCCAGAGAAACATGGCATAGGAACAAGTCACGTGCCTATGAGAAAAACCTACTGAACACTTAGAGCTCACTGAGAATGGACCAGCATGTCCCACTGCATTGTGGAGGCTGAAGCCATGCTCTGTCCCTGGCTTCATAGAAGAAGACCCTGGCTGCACAGCAAAGTTGTTCTGACCAAGAGCTATGCAAGGTGGAAGAGATGGCCTTCCTAGGATTCAACACGGAACTTCAGCCTTTCTGGACATGGAAAGTGGAATCAGAAACAAACCAGTAGGACAGGATCTAGGCAGAACCATAGCTGCCAGAAAGGCAGGCACACACCAAGTGGCTGTGGTTGAGGGCCCAGTAGTGCTGGTCAAGAGGTAGGTGATATCATTGTCTTCAGGAATGCAGAACAGTACAGGTTTGGCAATGAAGATGACAACCTTGAGTGTCAGCGGAGAGTTCTCACTGTTTCCAAGCCAACCGAATGCCTCCCAGAACCTTCTGGTGCTGGGCTGGCCTTGGGGACTGAAAATGAACAGAGACCCACAGCAAAAATTCTACTATTAGAAAGGGGTTTTCCCCACCATGGCATTAGAGCCCATATAATATGTTTCCAAACAGGCTCTGAGCAGAAGGCAGCCTAAAACCAGAAAAGAACCCTGAGCCAGCAGGGTGGGCACTTGGGGGCAGACACAGCCCACAGAACACCTTGCAAGCTCCTGCCTCCCTGCTGAGGTTTGGCTGCTCACAAGCTGAGGCTGCCAACAAATGCTGCCAGCATCAATTTGAGTTTTATGTTGGCAGGTCCTGTTATGATAAGCTGAAAAGTTAATTGGTTATAAATGTACTTGAAATGTGCACAATGACCCCTGGAGTCCCTGTAACCCAGCTCCGGGTCTGTCTAGGGGAAGGGGAGCTCATGAGTGCATATACACCCTTAAGCAGGGCACTCTGAGGTAACAAGATAAGAGCTCTGGAGCTCAGGGATCAGCTAAAGTGTCTCTTCCTGGAGCATATTCCCCCAACCCCCAGGGTCTCATCCCTTCCAGTCAAGATGAGGTTAAGTCTGCATCAGCACACTGCAAGCAGAAGATTGATCTTCCTGCCTACAGGGAAACTACATAGGTGATCCCCACCCCACACTCTTAAGTGCCACCCTGATAAAGATGGTGAGGGGCAGGCTGGACTGTGAAGGAACTTCTCACCCACCAAGGACCTGGGCCTATATAGGGCAAATAGAGTCACCGAGTTGGCTGGAGATCAGGCCATCAGCTGATCTCCATGGCAAGAGCTGTAGGAGCCTGCAAGGCCTGGAGCTTGCAATGCCCAGGTCTGCAAGAGACCCTTAGTGTGCTTGGCATGGGAACACCATACAGACCCACATCTACACGAGTGAGCTCACAACGCTCACAGCAGATCACCTCCGCGATGGCCCCTGGACATGATACCTTGTGGAGCCAAAGCTCAGCCCTGCAGCAAGCTGAGCATATTTCACTGGGGACTGAGCTGTGTGGCAGAGACCGGCTACCATATCTCCAGGCAGCACCTTAACAGACTGAGCATATTTCACCGGGGACTGAGCTGTGTGGCAGAGACTGGCTACCATATCTCCAGGCAGCACCTTAAAGAAGCTAATGAAGACATACAAGGCGGACTCCTTTCCACGGGGCGAGCAGGGGGAGGGGGAGAAACCAAGAGGAATTATTGGAATTGGAATAGAGGGGGGCATAGACTGAGGTTGGGTGGCTGGTGAGTGACATCTGAGTCCCTCCTGAGTCTGTCATCCTTGTCCCTGGCCCATTAGCCAAAACTTTCCCCTGCCCCTCTCCAGTGGCATAGATTTGGGCAAAAGACAGTCCTTTCTCATGCCTGGCAAGGCTGGAGCAGCTGTAGGTCCTAAAGGCAGGTGACTCTGGGGTCTAGAATTCAGGCCTGGGGTCCCTCAGCTCTTAGCGTGGAGCAGCATCGACAGGATCTGCAGCTGTGTAAATAGACTCTGACCTGAGGGTGTCATGTGTGAAAGGGCAATAATCCTGACATTGAAGAAGGCCTTGGCCACAGCCAGAAGCAATGACTCAGGGCCCTTGGGGTTCATCCCAGAATCATACAAATGACCCTGGGTTCCTGCTTTCCCAAGTTATATACCCCTACCACAAATTGACCCTGAGGGATGCAGGTCTTCAGCTGCTCTCAGGTCTGACCGAGGCTCCCCCACACCTCCCCACTTTCAGGAGCATCTTCCTAACAGACCTAAGTAGGAGGCAGTGATGTAGGCTGCAGGATGGCCAAGCAGCATGTCTGGCAGGGTTGCCTTCTGCTGGCGGCACATCCTGTCATGGCTGTGAGCAGGCAGGCCTGCTGGCCAGCATGAGCAGCAGCAGTGGGGTGCCGGCAGGCCCTGCCGTGGGACTGAGACTGACTCAGACGCATGTCGTGAGCTGGCTTCGTTTCTCCTACACGGCTCAGCCCCACAGGGTCTACAAGGTTGTGTACTACCTCACATATGTGTCTGTATAGGCTTGCATGAATATGTATGGACAAGCATGTTGCCCTATGTTGTACACTGTGCAGGCACATTCCTGGGTGAAGGGGTGGAGGGGTGGTATCCGTACATGTGTGCAGTGTATGTGTGTGCCTCTCCAGCCATGGCCAGTGGGCATCCCTGGGAGCTTGGGTTCTCCTGAGTGCTAAGGGGTCCTTGGTACTACAAAGAAACCACAGGCTTGAGCCCTGGTTAGAAAATCAGCTTAACGGTCAGGGAGCTTCTGACACAGGAGTAGAAGGTCTGGGGATGAGACCTCACCAAGCCCCACCTTGAGCTCCAAGAATGAAATGGCCTGTGGATATGCAGGGTCTAACACCAACACAGAACCTAAAGGCTCAGGCCAGCAGCTTGAGACTCCCGCTCTTGGTTTCATCCATTTGCCTGGCTGATCGGTTGTTTGGTTGTTTTAACCACTCTGCCTTCTCATCTGTGATCTGTGCTCATGGGGATGCCTTACAATGTCAGCTACAGGCAGACACCCTTAAGAACTATCATTTGCCTGTACTTGAGCAGCCCATGTCCTGGGGTCACGGCCACAGCTGGAGAAGCCAAGGCTCTGCCTCTTCTTCACCACCCCACTCCCCCCTGATAAGGGGTATCCACATCCTTTGCCCACACCAGCCCGCAGCCCAGCTCCCGAAGAAACTCCCACCCACTCTTGTAAGTGGGTAATACACAGACGCATGAACTCAGGAGATGACAGGGACCTGACAGCAGCCAGGCAAGAGGCTTGCAGTCTAAGATGTTTAATATGAAAGAGTTCAGGTGTGTGTGAGCATGCGTGGGCAACTGTGGCTGTGCTTGTAGGTGTGTATAGCAGCGTGTATTATTATACGGAAGTGTTTTTGCTAAGGGTGAGTGTACATATGTGAAGACAAGTGTTAGTGAATGTGTGTGCCTGTTCTGGGCAGCACACTGGTGGTTTCACCAAATGCTCCATGCATGTGACATTCAAGGAATAGCAGAATGACTCTGTCTAAGACCCTTTTCCTGACCAAGTGAAGTACCACCACGACTCATCTGCTTCCCTAAAGCATTATGCTCAGCATGGAGTACTAGGTCCTTCCTGGGGCAGCCCTCTGTGGACTTACACCAAGCCTGTCTTGGCAGGAAAATGTGTCTCTGGCTGACATCCTCTCCCTGCGGGACAGAGGTCTCAGTGAGCAGGAGGCCTGGGCTGTATGCCTAGAATGCAGCCTGTCCATGCGGAGTGTCGCCCACGCAGCCATCTTCCAGACCCTGTGCATCACACCTGACACTCTGGCATTCAACACCAGTGGAAACGTGTGCTTCATGGAGCAGCTCAGTGGTGAGGAGAAGAGGGGAACACGGTAGGGGTGGGGGATACCCAGTGCAACACATAGGAGGTACCTTAGGGCTGGGTATGAGCACCAAGCAGCTGAGGCCCTAAGGGAGGGACCAAGCCCTGGGTTTTCTTTGGAATCTGATGGGATCCTCTGTTCAAGGCAGTGCAGAGGAGGAAAGGCAGGCTAGATGTTGAGTTTGGGTGGCCCCTGTAAGCCCCACCAGCCTAAGATTGCCATACACTCCCTCAGGGAGCCAGAGAAGTGCTCAGCCACGATTCTGAGCTCTATTCAGGCCTTCCTCAGGAGAGGATGCCTGGGTCACTGCCTGCCTTAGGCTGGCACTCCTGGCCTGCAGGAAGATGATGCAGGGGCCTGAAGATGAGACTTATCTGGCCAGGTAGACTGGCTACCCCTGAGGCCCCTTCCAGAGTAAGTTTGGTTCTCTCAAATTAGGAGGCCAGCGTTCCTTTTTCAGGAATCCAAACAAATTCCTTTTCTCCTTCCACTTTGGACCTTTTATGGTTCAAGAACGGTATATTATTGCCTTGGATGCCCTTCCTTAAGGGCATCAGCCTGAGCAAAGGGGAAGAGGTTCCAGGGGATGCAGCCTTCTCCTGGCTGTCCCAGGAGGCTCCCAAGGTCTGAGCTCCGGTAGGTGGGGTTCTCTCTTCACCAAAGGATAAAATCAGAATGCTTTCTCTTTTCTTCTCCAAGATGACCCCGAGGGTGCCTTTGTACCCCCAGAGTTTGACCTGACAGGAAACACCTTTGAGGTAAGCACTAGTAAGTGATAACTTTCCAAGCCTTGCCCTCTTCATCTTTGGGGTGACCTTTGTTACAGTGGTCCTGTAGCCTCAGTGTAGTAGATTATCCCCAGTGAGGCGCTGCCTTTGGGGCCCCTGCTTTCATCCTTAGTGGCTACTGGAAGACGTGGGTGTTCGGGAGCCGTGGCCTCAGACATTTCTGTCAGGGTTGGCACTGAGTTCACTTATTGCAATGTCAAATCAGATGGCCTCTGGGTTTTACCAGTGACTTGTGGGAGGAGCCAGAAAAGGCTATGGGTGTTCACCACCTTTAAGAAATGCCTCTGAGGGCTGGAGAGATGGCTCAGTGGTTAAAAGCACTTGCTGCTCTTGCAGAGGACCCAAGTTTGGTTCCTAGCACCTACATAGTGCCTAACACCATCTTTAACTCCAGTCGCAGGGGATCAGATGCCTGCAGATGTTCGCTGTGGGAAAGAGTTTGTTTTATTTTGTTTGAGATGTGGTCCGGCTATATTGCTCAGATGTCTTAGTATTACGATTGCTGTGATGAAACACCATGTCCAAAACAACTTGAGGAGGAAAGGCTTTATTTAGCTTCCACTTCCACATCATAGTCCATCCTTGAAGGAAGTCAGGACGGGAATGCAAATGAGGCAGGAACCTGGAGGCAGGAGCTGATGCAGAGACAAGGAGGGGTACTACTTACTGGCTTGTATATCATGGCTTGCTCAGCCTGCTTTCTTACAGAACCCAGGTCCATCATCCCAAGGATGGCACCACTCACGATGGGCTGGGCCCTCCCCCATCAACCACTAATGAAGAAACTGCCCTACAGCGGGAACTTATGGAGGCATTTTCTCAATTGAGGCTCCCTTCTTTCAGCTAACACTGGCTTGTGTCAAGTTGATATAAAACTAACCAGCACACCAGGCTAGTTCACAACTCCTAGATTCAAGCGATCCTTCTGCCTCAGCCTTGCAAATGCAAGAGTGAAGTATGCAGCACCACACCTGCCCAGTTTCTCAGCAACAACACAGTCACAATGACCAGCGCTCCTTCCATTCTTAAAGTATTCTGCATCCTTAACAGACTTCCTTACCTTGAAGTCAAAACAGATGTTCACTGGCATTCTCCACCAAGAGTTTCAAAGTTCTAGTCTTCACAGTGAGTCCATCAGAAGCTGGTTTCCTCGGCTTCACTAAATTGTGATTGACAAACCAAACTTGTGTGTTTTCAGTGTACAAGGTGATATTCCAATATGCTCTGATGTTTATAATAACCCATCAGACTAGTTAACCTGGTGTTCGGGTTTTTTTTTCACCCAGTATGAGACAGAAAGCATTTCATCTTTTTCTGTGGATGGATGGCCATTTTCCCAGCTCTGTTTGTTGGCTAGCTGTGGTACACATGCAGCTGCCATCCACTGGGTTTTTACTTTCAGTTTTCTGTTCCTTTGTTAATTTTATCCACTTTAATATCAAAACATCTTGCTACTATTCATAGCAACTTCGAGGTTCTTTTCATTTTTTCCCTCTTGATCAAATCAGTGTTTCTTACTCTTTCCTCCAGGGACAAAGCTTATTTCCGGTACAATTCTCAGCAAATGCAGCATCTAGTGATTAGACTCTAGTCTATGGTGGATGTGCACAGATCACCCATCCTGTCTTGGGGAACTGGTTACCCTGATCTAACCATATAGATGGTAATGGCCTTGACCACATGAGTTCCTGTCTGTTCTGAGCTTATCAAGGTTTACCATGAATACATATTTCATATTGTGAAATATTTCTTTTGTCCCCTTGAAATGATCGTGTAATTTCCTTCATTGAGATATTATGTGTACATTTTTGTGCCCTAATAATATCACCCTTTCCCACTTAGAAAAACCCAGTCTGGCTATCTCTCCTAGGCACTGTTGAATCTGAATGATGAGTCTTATGGGTCTTCCAGGATTTTTATGGGCAGCTGGTACTTTTCCACCTTACAAATGTTTCTGACCAGCACTGGTTTCAGGATTGCTCTGGGCTCGCCTCTTTGCTCTGTTTGTACGAGAATGGTATTATCTATGCCTTAGAAGTCTGGGAAGTCTCATTGAAAAGGACATTGGCTTCCTTTATGAATGATTTCTAACTATCATCAGTTTTTAATGGTTATAGCATTGGCTTTGTTTGTGCTACAAAAGGTTTTTTTTGTTTTGAGGGGTATTTTTTGTTTTGTTTTGTTTTGTTTTTTGCGGGGGGGGGTGATTTTTAAACTACAGCAAAAGAAAACACATACCTAATGGGCTGCTGGTGATGCCCTTTGCATCTTTGTGCTGTCTGCAAATCTCCTGTTTCCATGCACTGGACCATTCTTCAATTTCTCTTTCTTTCTGCTGTCGGTCTAACCAGAGGCTGTTTACCTTGTTAGTTCTTTCAGAGTGCCCTCTGCATCCCCTGGTTCTGATTCTCTTTTCTTTTGTTTGCTTTGAGTTCAATGGCTGTTTCTTCACTTCAGTGGGAAACTCGGCTCATCCACCTTCATCTTCTTTATTTCTGGCTGTGAATCTCTCTCAGCATGTGAGCTTTGTCATATCATGTTTGCTTCTGGGTTTTTTGGTTGGGTTTTTTTTTTTTTCTACTTCAGTACAAGAGTTATTCGGGTTGGGATTCCTTTTTAGGAAGACATATACACAGAAGGCACACATGTAACCCACGACTTTTCAAAAGCTGAGATCTCTGCAACCGGTATCCAGAGTCATCACAATGAGAAACTAGCACCCCCACAGTGACTGTCCAACCACACGGAACAGAGATGTTCATCTCATCCTGGTCTCCTGCTTCCTGTGGCTGGACTCAGCAGGGCTGGTGAGAACTGTCAGGAGAGTGTAGCCACTGGAAAACGTCCATTCTCTATAATCCTTTCTTGTTTCTGAACACACTGGGACTTTTTAATGCATCTTTGTCTTTTACCTTTGACTTTCTGGCTCAGACAGGCTGTGACTGAAGCAATGGTCCCTGCACACCTACTCGAGAGTGTGTGTGCAGGCTTCCTTTGTTCTGTGAATCCTTGTGTTCCTTGGTTGGGATGCAGCCTTTTCCATGTAGCTCAGGCTCATTCATCCATCTGTCTGGGTCTTCTGTGGCATCCATTCTGATTTTATTTATTGACTTACTTAGTTACCCCAGTAACCATCAAAATGCATTGAAATCTGCTTCTCGGGACAGGTGGATGGGGCTCTTCCTGTAAGGGTGGTGTGTTCCCATGGTTGTGACCATAGCAAGTGACCACTGAACCTGAGAGGACCCCGGAGAGGGGTTCCCCTGGGGGCTTAGCCTTCTGGGGAGGGGATTTCCTGTGGATTGACTGTAGAACACCAGTGTGGTTAGCCAGGGTGGAAACAAGAGGCTGGGGGACGTATGTCAGAGACGGGCCCCAGGTCTCCGAGCTTCTTCAGTTCCCTGGATGACCAGTGACTTCCTAATGTTCTACACACAGAACAGTCGGCCCTTCCTACCTTACCCTTATTAAGGAGAGGCTCTGCATGTCCTGGGAAGCGTTCCCATGTCCACTCCGGGACATATGGCACTAGCATGAGTCAAGACGTGCAGGGTTTCTATTCTGCCTCAGATTAGCTTTACTCTGGAACCTTTTGCTGGGGCCTGCCAGAAGTCCTAAGCAGTTGTAGGTGATACAGTGACAGGAACACAGGGCCCAAGTGTGTGTCCTGGACAGCTCACTCTGGCTCAGGTGCACCCTCTCTGGAACCTTCTAGCACCAGCTGATCCCTGTGCTGTTCCTCTCTGGCTCTTTGAGATCTGCCACTACGGACAGCC
Organism: Peromyscus nudipes; assembly: GCA_902168325.1. Lineage (NCBI taxonomy): Eukaryota > Metazoa > Chordata > Mammalia > Rodentia > Cricetidae > Peromyscus > Peromyscus nudipes. The sequence goes on from CABHPH010136641.1 coordinate 20,940, forward strand.
TTGGGTCTCTGGACTATTTCCTGAATGGTCTCACTTCGGACAGAGGTTGGCTGTTGTGACCAGGCTGGTCACCTGATCACCCATGCCACCTGCTGCCCCAGCAACAATAGCTCCACCCCACCTTCAGTATTGTTTAATCCACCCAGACCCCCCTCCTTTCTCCACCTGACCTGGGCTTCTTTTCACTACAGAACTGTCCCACTCGTCATTCTCCACGATCTCTCCACAAAGGACAGACATTAGGGAGCATCTCCCCCAATGCCCCCCCCATCCAGGTGTCCACCTTGGACCCTCTGTGTTCCAAACACCATCTAGCCACCCATTTTGATCCTCTCCTTTCCTGCTACTGAGACCAACTCCCCAACACATGCTCTAGAATCTCCCAGGCTTGTTGTGACCAGTCTTCTCAGAACTGAGTATGTCAACCCCCTTGTCCAAAACCCCTACAGGCTGCCTAGCTTCCAAAAGTTAACAATCCCCCAGCCTCTGCACTGTTCCCTTCTCCACATTCAAAGGCCCTTTTTTTTGCCCTTGTCACTCTGATGGGCTCCTGTGGTACCAGCCAGGATGGCTCAGTCCTGTCACCTGTCACTTGCTTAAGACCACAGTCCACACGGAGGCCCATGATGATGGGAGACTGAGTCGGGGACCGTGATCGAAGCTGAGATGAAACAGGGATCCTGACTTTCATCAAGAGGCTGGAGGCCTCTGCAAGCAGGTAGACTTCAGGCTACAGACTTCAGGATGAGTTCAAGGGGAACAAGGAGCTGGGGAGGTGGCAGGGCGGTGAGTGAGTACCCGTTTGAAAGATAAGAAAGTCGATACTTGGGCTGGAGAGATGGATCAGAGGTTTAGAGCACTGACTGTTCTTCCAGAGGTCCTGAGTTCAATTCCCAGCAACCACATGGTGGCTCACAACCATCTGTAATGAGATCTGGTGCCCTCTTCTGGCCTGCAGGGATACATGCAAACAGAACACTGTAAACATAATAAATATACAACATAATAAATAAATATTAAAAAAAATTAGACCAAAAAAAAAAAAAGAAAGCCGATACTCACTGGACAGGAGAGGCAGGTCTACAGTCCCCTCTCTTCACCCGTATTCCCTTCACAGAATGGAACGGGAATGATAAGGGCTGGAAAGGCAATGTTGGTCAGAGCACTCAGGATCCCAGCACTGGCTGAGAGTGCAACAGACAATGGCCCTGAGCAGAGTACACATAGAGTGGGCTGAATCCAGAGCAGGTGCCCATGAGACCTGGGCCTAAAAGAACAAAAGACTCCCAATGTAGGAAACCAACATACAGCCCAAAATAAATGAAGTCCTTTGTATCAACAGTTTCAAGGTATAAATGTAACTTAAGTGTGTCATTTGTAATAGCAACAAAACCCACAGGAACCCAGCAATTACGACAGCAGAATTTTTAAGAAATAGAAAAATCAAGTAAGTCAACATAATGAACATACATTGAGACATCTCATTGTCCCCTTAAATATAGATGGTTATTTGTGAATTAAAAGTTAAAAAATAAATGAATAAATAAATATTCTGACTACACATCACGATTTCATTTTGTACACAGATTAAAAGGGGAGCTAGTCCTTCTTGAAAAGCATTGACTTCTACACACACACACCCACCCATGGGAGGCCTTCCACACTCCTGGTATCCCAGTCTTGTACAGAGCCTGCCCTCACTCTCCTGTGCACAGATACAGCAATGCCAACTTTCAAACCAAAGAAAACTCTTCTTTCCTCTTGCTCACTTCCTGTTTGTGAGAGCAAGATTTCTATGCCTTGGGCAGCAGCCCCAGGCAGCATGGCGACCACAGGAATGGCAGACTTGCTGGTCTCAGCAGGGGAAAGCAGTCACTTGCAGGGCAGGTACTAACACTCCTTGGTACCACAGGCTCACATCTACTCCCTGGGGGCCACACTGAAGGCTGCCCTGGAGTACGTGGCAGAACCAGAGCTGGAACCCAGGCTGAGCCCAGACCTGGAGGGACTGCTGAGCCAGATGCAGGCAGAGGACCCCAGGGACCGGCCAGACCTGGAGGTAAGCTCCCAGCTAAACATGCACACTGCATGGACACACAGACAGCACAGGCCCTTTAACCTCACTGGGGTTCCTTGGCTAGACTATGGAGGCACTGCATTCTGTTGAAATAGAGGCCGGTTTCTGCTACACGTTTTGTAATAAAAGCTTTCGGGGACAAAACAGAGTCTTCCTTTATCTGCCAGGATGTATGCCTTGCTTTTCTTTCTTTCTTTTTTTTCAAACGTACCAGAAAGTGCATGTGGGAACAGGTGGCCTGAGCTGGGGGTGATGGGTGCCATCCCAGAACTGTGCAGCTGGGTGGGTCTCAGGAGGATAGGCCTCCTTCTGGGTGAGCTGCACACCTGAGAGGCACCCTGGCACCCGCAGAGCATCATGGCCCTGTGCGAGGAGAAGATGCAGCCGGCATCCTCATGCCGCCTGTGCCGCAGTCTCTCGGCCATCGGAAGAAGGGTGCTCTCCATTGAGTCCTTCGGAGCATTCCAGGGTAAGTGCCCCCACCTGCACACCTGTGCCTACACATGGACACACGGATGCATATGCACTCATACATGTGCACAGGGACACATGTACACCGACACAACCACCCACAGAAGTGTGCACATACAGAGACACGAACCCTTCCTCATGTTCACATGTTCTCATACACCGTATAAACACCACACTCACAGTCACACACTTGCTCAAATCCAGCACATGTGTATCCCATGCAAACAGGCTCACATGTTTATACCATTGCATACATAAATATACAAATGCCTATTTATGGGCTGGAGAGATGGCTCAGAGGTTAAGAGCACTGACTGCTCCTCCAGAGGTCCTGAGTTCAATTCCCAGTAACCACATGGTGGCTCACAACCATCTACAATGAGATCTGGTGCCCTCTTCTGGCCTGCAGTCATACAGGCAGACAGAACACTGTATACATTAATAAATAAATAAATAAATAAATAAATAAATAAATAAATAAATAAATAAATAAATAAATAAATGCCTATTTATACTACACACTCCATTGTAAGTGTGCCCACTAGTCTACACATCCACATTCAAGTACACACCACATACATGTACACATGTGCATGCTGTGCACACACTGGCATTTTCAATTTCAGCCTTAGTGACTCCAGCCAGCCTTGTCTGGTGCACTTACCTCTCCACGTGCAAAGCTCTTGCTGTGTATCTGGAACTTAACATACATAGTCTCAGGACCATGCTGGCCTCCACAACCAGCCGCAGAGTGGCCAGAGGGTCCTCCCTGACAAGGAAGCAGCGGTGGTTTTTTTGTACTACCGCAGCCCAAGTGACTGCCAGCGTCACCGCAGCGACAGTAGAGGGTAACTTCTGAGTACAGAGTCATAGGCAAAACAGTGAGTCAAACAGGTAGCAGAGTCACTGTGACAGGTATGCAAAACTTTGTGCCTCAGCGTGTGTGTGTGTGTGTGTGTGTGTGTGTGTGTGTGTGTGTGTGTGTACGTGCGCAAGACTGTGTGCTATAGCACGTGTGCAAGACCATGCTGCACGCTGTGTGTGTGTGTAAGACTGTGTGCCCCATGCCTGCCACCAGATTCCATTTCTCCCCTTAGGGAGTGGCGTGTAATCACAATAGAAAAAAATGAGGAGCTTTGGGGTAAAGTAATTAGACAGGCAAGGGCTGATCCCCTGGGAAGCTCAGCCTAGAGGGAGACCCAGAAGCCTCCATCCAGAGGCTCTAATTGGCTGAGTTATGTGACTGTAGATCCTGGGAACCTCTGGAGCCTATGCTAAGGGGAGGGGTGGGAATCTGGGGATACAGGACAGGTAAGCCTGCCCTGTGGGACTTTGGAGAGGGTTCCGTGGTGATGAGTAGGACAGAGTCAGGGGTGGTCTCAGGGTACCACTCTAGCAGACTCCTGATCCAAACTGACCTGCAGTAACCGTATCCTGCCTCTGTTCAGACCTCAGCGAGAACACATGGAGAGGAAGACCTGCTCCAAGAAATGTGGGACCCAAGAAGGTGCCAGGAGACCTCAGCACTGATCCAGAGGCACTGTCTTCACCAAGGGGCCTACTCCAGCCTCCTGCCTCCAAAGACGCAGAGCAGGAGGCTGGTCATGGTCCCAGAGCCCCCTCTCCCAAACCACTGCTATCAGCCCCCATGAGAAATGGTGAGAGCCCAGGACAGGAAGGGCTGGCCAACCTTGTCCTGGATGCCAGATGTCCCCTGGGTGAGCTGGACAGAGACATCCTCAGGCGAAGCCGGCTGAAAAAAGCTCAGACATTTCCCAGGCTACTTCAGGAAAGCACGGAGGCCAGCACCCTCTGCCTGTCACTGACCAGCTCAAGAAACCAGCTGACCATATCTGAGTTCTTCCCTCCAGACCCCAGGAAGCTCTTCCTGGAGGGGAAAAATGGTCTTTCAGGCTTCAAGGCACAGTCCAAAAGCAGACTTTGGCCAGAGCAGGAGCCTGGAGTCCAGCTGGGTAAGGCACCAGGTGCAGGCCGCAATCCGCATAGGAGTCCAGGAGTCTCAGGACCATGGGAGGCTTCATCTCCTAGCCAGGGACCTGTAGAGTACAAACCTTTGCCCTGCCCTATAGACCCTGGAGATTCAGACCATGAAGGCCAAATATCTAGGAGTGAAGAGGGGATTCCAGGAGAATCCGGACAGCTGGAAAGTGCAGCCAAAGCACAGGTATGTGAAGTAGGAGGAGGGTCAAAGACTGCTTCTCCTTAGCCTTAATGTGCAGCTTTAGGACCTGCCCCACCCTGCCTTCACTCTTGACCAACAATTTGTGTCTTTGGGACTCCATATTTTTGAAGGGAACTTCAAATGAAATTGGAGGAAGGTCTGGATGTCACCCCCAGGCATGGGTCCCCAGGTCAGAACCCTCCCTGTGGTCTTTCTAGATGTGCAAGTTTACCTCTGGACAGCCTAGAAAGCACCAGCTTCCTCAGCCCGCATCCACCCATGTATAGGTGCATCCCCATGGTTCATTATCTTTCCCAACTGAAGTAGACAGCTCCTAGTGATGCTGCTTCAGGGGCCCAATCACTTCCCAAATCTTACCTCAGACTAGGTTCTATGAGCTTCATACTTCACGATGGATGAAATTCTAGTGCATGGGTCTGCAGGCCAGATCCGGACCACAGCACTGAGTGTGTTCCCCCCTTGGCTGTTCAATGGGTTCCTCAAAGCTCTGTGTCCCCATGTGTTTCTCAGAGTGAGGACACCTGAGCCAGTGGCCCAGTACACATTTGTCTATCAAGAACTATCAGCCCTATTTCCCACCAGGCTTTGTTGCCCTAAAGGCAGGTAATTCTCTGGTGTACATTATCATTTGTACACTAAGGAAAGCTTGAAGAATTCCCATGGCAAGTGTGGTCACTTAAAGAGATGTCTGGGGTAGGCATGGTGATGTAGATGATCTGTGTTGTCTGGGCCTGTGATACTCACATATACTCAGCCACCATCTCAGGATTTCTCCACAGGGTACAGCCGCCTTACAACATCATCTTCTAGATGGATAAACAGAGACTTGGGTAGCTGGGCAGCCTGTGGTAGCCCTGCTAAGGGGATGAGTTGAAGTCTCTGGCTTGCCATAGAACAGAGCAGACCAGTAAGCCTGGCTTTCACCTTAGCCATCTGGTCAGCCTGCCTCAGAGAGAGTATGCCCAGGACCCTCCAAACCTCAGACTCCTCAATAGGGATGGCCCAGAGCTGGGAGCCCTCACCTCAGTTTCAAGGCTTGTTCCCCAGGATATAGGGCACCACCAAAAGCAGAACAAATGAGCTGGTAAGCAGAGAGCCACAAGACTGAACGGTCTAATATATCAACCCTTCCTGTGCAAAGAGCCAGTGGATAGCATCTCAGGTGAAGGCGGTGGCTAATGTGTGTACTTCTATGGTGACCTTGTTCCCAGACCTTCAGGTGGTCTCCACAGGCAGGAGCTGTCTTGTGGCTCCATTAGTTCTTTTCACTTGAAGATGTGTTAAAATACACGTAATCACAAAATTTACCATCTTAACCACCAAAGTGCATGGCCCAGTGTATTAAGGACACTCACATCTCACTATCTCCAGAGCAGCCTTTCTCAACCTGTGTGTCATGACCCCTTGGGGGAGTCAAATGACCCCTTCACAGGGGTTACAAACACAATCAGAAAACACAGATATTTACATTACGATTCATAACAGTAGCAAAATTACAGTTATGACGTAACAAGTAAAATAATTTTCTGGTTGGGGGTCACCACAACCTGAGGAACTTCATGAAAGGCTGGAAACATTAGGAGGGTTGAGAACCACTGCTCTCGAGGTTTTCCATTTTCTACACCTGAGCTCTGCCTTCAGCAAACACTGACTCCCCTCCACCCCTCTCCACAGCCTCACCACTTTCTATACTTTACACATACAACCTCATGTGTGAAGTCAAACAGCTTCTGTTCTATTGTCTAGCTTGTTTCATTCCCCATAATGTCCTCAAGGTCCATCAATACTCAAACTGCAGCGTTTCCTCCTCCTCCTTCCTTCTTCCTCCTCCTTCCTTCCTCCTCCTCTTTTTTCTTCTTGTCTTATGGTGCCCAAACGGTCCTGGAACTCACCATGGAGCCAAGAATGAGCTTGGGTTCTTGGTCCCCCTGCCTCCACTTCTCAAATGCTGGGATTACATGTGCCACCACACCCTGTTCCTGAAGGTTCTACTGCTCTGGGCTGTGCCCTTAGTGCTGCAAGCTGCAAAAATATACCAAGCAGGATCTCAGCTGATGATGACAAAGCTAATACCCGGAAGAAGCCAAGGGCCTTCCAGAGGTCAAGCTGAGGCTCAAGGAGCCTTGGTGATATTTGGCTTTTGATTATCAGCCGTTTCCTGCTATGAGTTTCTTGTGTGCTATTGTAGCTTTTCCATCATTTATTGGGCACCATTTCCCCTCTACTAAAGGAATATTTAGATAACCTTGTGCGCTGACAGCTCTGCTCAGCCAGAACCCCAGTTCAAGCCTCCCTGTAATTATCGTCATTGGCAGCATCCGGCCAGGTCCATCCCCAGATGGAGGAAAGTACCTTATCAGATACCTCTGTACTCTCTAAGAACAGACTTAAGCATCCAGACTACCTGTTTGAGAAGGCCTGGCGGATATGCCAATTAAGCTTAACTTCCTCCTTTCCCAAATATTACCTTTAGTTCCAGATCTCCCTTTAACTATCACCAGAGGCATCTAGCTGTACACAGGTTGCCTAGCGACTGAGCACACCTTCCCCCACCCTGCAGAAAAGCGGCAGATAGCTTGGACAGATAGGAGCCACAGGAAAAAAGAAGACAGTTTTATTTTCTCCCATTGACCTAGCAACTTATAGATTCTTAACATTTTCTACCAATCACATTTAAGATTACAGTTGAGCACATAAGATCCCTCTTCTTAGATATTACCCGAATTTAGCCTTTAGCTAATTCATTAGTCACTTCCCTTTTGGGTTGCAAATGATAATTAACAATTACTGCCACTCTATGTGATTCTTATCACCCATCCTGGAAGACTGGTGGTCACTGCCTGAGGAAAATTCTTTCCTACCTTTATGACCCCGTAGAACTCAAGCCTAGTGGCCTTGCTCGACCAGAGGATTGATTGCTATTGTTTGGGTTTATAACTGGATTCCTGGGAGACTTGGGAGGAATGTAGAGACAGAGAACGGAAAGAAATAAGGAGGATTTTGACCAGAGAGAACCTGTGGACGAGATGGAAGATGAGGAAGAGCCAGATGGGGATGTACTAGCTGGGTAAGAATGAGATGAAAAGGACCTAGATGAGGCAGAATTAAGACCAGAGAATTAAGATAGAACTTAGAGGGAGCAGTAAATAAATACAGAGAGAAATCAGGAAGAAAGGAGCGAGGCACGAGAACAGAACTGAAGCTGTGTAAATAGGATGTTATGCCAAAGGAATTAAAGCAAGTGGACTATAGAGCTCGGTGTGCTGAGATTCTATTTCCCGAAATTAGTCCTCGCTGTTCGTAGTTCTCTCCTGAGCCCCTGGGATGTATAATGTTAAGGCTGGTCCCTCTAATATTATACAAGACCTTAGAAATAGTTAAAACATTAAGTTTTATGCTATGTATTTTAAAACACACACACAGAGGGAAGTAAAACTCTTCCTTTTAAAGCTTGAGCAATACTATAATATTCTGTCCCATGAATGGACCACATTTCTTCTTTCTTTTTTTTCCCCCTTTGGTTTTTTCAGACAGGGTTTCTCTGTGTAGCTTTGTGCCTGTCCTGGAACTCACTCTGTAGACTAGGCTGGCCTCAGACTCACAGAGATCCGCCTGGCTCTGCCTCCCTAGTGCTGAGATGAAAGGCGTGCGCCACCACCGGCCGGCTCTTTCTTTCTTTCTTTCTTTCTTTCTTTCTTTCTTTCTTTCTTTCTTTCTTTCTTTCTTTCTTTCTTTCTTTCTTTCTTTCTTTCTTTCTTCCTTTCTTCCTTTCTTCCTTCCTTCCTTCCTTCCTTCCTTTCTTTCTTTCTTTTTTAACCTTTATTGTAATTGATGTGTCTGGACATTTTGCCTGCATGTATAACTATGAGCTACTGTGTAGGTGCTGGGAATTGAAAGGTCCTCTACAAGAGCATCAAGTGATCTTAACCCACTGAGCCACCTCTCCAGCCCCTGGACCACATTTCTTCATCCATTCATCCATCCGTGGATATTTGAGCTGCTTTCCCCTTTTTGGATCTGGTGAATGGGCTGCCTTGAACCTGGGTAGACAACCGTCCACTCCAGTTTCCTTTCAGGTCTTAGGGATAATCCCAAAGTGGAATTGTTGTACCTTAGAGTGATTCCCTGTACTTTTGCTAAGGAACTGCCATCTTTTCCCATAGCAGCTGAACTATTCCATGGGTGAGGGCTCCAGTTTCTCCAGGAACTCACCCACACTTGTTTTGAATTTGGAGAACTTCTCCGGTTCCTTGCATAGGGGATGCTGCATGTGGAAACTGAATCACAATTCACCTGTCACCCTCCGTGGAAACCCTTCCATGGCACCAAGTGGACTGAGTGTTCTTACGTGACCGTCTCTTCCACAGAGCCTCTCCCTGCAGGACCTTCTGTCTAAACTAGGCCGGCCCTTCAGGGAGTACGAGCTGTGGGCCCTGTGCCTCTCCTGCCTTAGCACTCTGCAGACACATACGGAGCACCCAGGTGATGAGTCACCCTGCTCTGCCTGAGCCCTGGGCCCAAAAGCTGGGGAGGGAGAGAGGGGAGTAGCACAATCAGTGCTGTGAGCTAGGGGCGGTGGCTCAGTTTGATCCAGCAACATGCCCCAGGGGAAGCACCTGTTAGCACAAAAAGGGACCTTGGAGACAATTGCCTAAAATGTGGTTCTAAAGCCAATAAGCCCCTCCCCCAGGAGTGAGGGAAGGGCTCAGGATGTTACACTAGTTTGTGACCCTGCATGTTCAACCCTGCTGAACATACAAATGGACAGTTCATCTGTGCTCTCAAAATGCCATGGGCAGTAATGCAGGTAGCATCCGAGGGGACAGGCTGCCACCCTCAGAGAAATACTGTCCAGAGATAATATGCTGTTAAGCTGCCTCTCAGCCCTGAGTCTGAAGAATTTGAAGAGCCAACCTCCTTCACCCAGCCATTCCCAGGGGCAGAGCAGTGTGGACCGTGTCCCCACTCATCCTGTTTATTCTTAACTTGTAAAGGATGATACGCCCCAACAGTGTTCCCAGGAAGCTCTGCCTGTTAGGATGGAAGGCCCTCCAGTGCCTGTCCAGTCTTGGCAGGTCTCTCTGGGATCTCTGTGTGCCCCGGAGTCCCCTGATGCTGGCGAGGCAGCTGCCCACATGCAATTGCATCCTAGATCTGCTCTGTTGCAGCCCGCCTGTGCCTGGACAACGTGCTGGTGGCTGAGGACGGGACTGTGTTCTTCGGACCACTCCCTGCCAATGGTACACACGGGTCATTCTCGGGGGCGGAGGACTAGAGCTGCCTGCCAAGGTGGGAAGAAAAATCAAACTGTGGTTGCTCTTCTAGGCTCCTACAACTCACTCTTCCTGGCTCCCGAGGTGTCTGAAGAGAAACTGGTGACGGAGAAGGTAAGCGAATCACCTCTCGCGCCATCCGCGCCCTTTGCTCAGTTGGTCCTGGTACCAGATGACCCAAACATGGCACCCACCTCGCGTTGGGACCCTGGGCGGGACACACTCCTGTCCCTAGGGCCTAGACTCAGCCGCCACTAACAGGCTAATAGGCTTTTATAAACTTTAAATGAAATTAACTAAATTACACTCAGAACCTGGTGCAAACCGCCACCCTGGAGACCTGATTAGCAGATCCTCCTGGCTTTGGCTCAGCTGGTAATCGGCCGGGCAGAGACCAAGTCTCTTGAGGGGACGCGGGGAAGGACAATGTAGAGGGCGGAGCCTTGAGGGGGCAGGGCGGAAAGGTTTGGGGGAAGGAGTGAGGGAGCAGGGTGGTACCAGAGAGGGCAGAGCAAGCACAGTGGTTTTTCAACCTCACGTGCTGGACCCTGCTGCTAAAATAGGCCCCGGGAAACTCCGCAGAGGCAAACGGAGCCTTCCCAAGACAAGGCTTTCTAGCCAGAGGGCCCGGAAAGAGACGCCCTGCCTGCCTGTGCCTTCTGCTTATGCAATGCACAAGGCGCCCACTGGTCGGCTGAGACCGAGAGCTACAGAGGTGCGTTGGCCTTGACTGCTGATGCTGAGGATCCACCCACGACAGCTGCGGGGGAGCTAGAACCATAGACCTTTGGACAAGAAAAAGAATTGAGACCAAAAAAATTGAACATGCCTGAGGAGCTTGCCCTAGAAAATCAAGCACTCGTGTCATCAGAATTCTGGAAGGAAAGAAAGCGGTGGGTGAGGCAGAAGAGAAATCATGTAATGAATGAAAAATATCCAATTATGGCAAAACACGTAAGCCTACACATTCAAGAAACGGGAAAGAAAAAGGAGATAAACTTGAAGAAACCAAACGCCAAGTTATAGTAAAACCTCTGAAAGCTGAAATCAAAAGAGAAAAGAGAAACAGTTTACCTATACGCAGGGGAAACAGTTCAAATGGCAGCGAGTTTCTTCCGGATGACTTTTCACCTCGAGTCTTCTGTTTTGCAAAAGACCTTTTTTTTTTTTTTTTTTTTTTTTTTTGGTTTTTGGTGCCTGTCCTGGATCTCGCTCTGTAGACCATGCTGGCCTTGAACTCACAGAGATCCACCTGCTTCTGCCTACCCAGTGCTGGGATTAAAGGCGTGCACCACCACCACCCAGCTCAAAAGACCTTTGTATCAAGATGCTCTCAGGAAAAAAAAAAAAAAAAAAAAAAGAACTAAAAATGTATCATAATGTATCATAGGTAGTAATCCTGCTGTACTTCTTTTTTTAGGTTTTTCGAGACAGGGTTTCTCAGTGTAACTTTGGTGCCTGTCCTGGAACTCCCTCTGTAGCCCAGGCTGGCCTGGAACTCACAGAGATCCACCTGCCTCTGCCTACTAAGTGCTGGGATTAAAGGTGTGCACCACCACTGCTGGGCTCGTGCTGTACTTCTAAGCAGCATAAAGACTGGGCTGGCAAGATGGTTCAGCACTTGCTGAATAAGCCTAACACTGCCAATTCAAGCCCCAAAACTCAGTTTTCTGGAGAAAACTGACAGCAGAGTTGTCCTCTGACTTCCGTCCACACTGTGGCAGGCACTCGTCCACACACACCATCAACACACACAATAACAATAAAGTGGGTTTTTGTTTGTTTGTAAGTATAAAGACTGGGTTGAAGAGATGGCTTAGTGGTTCAGAGCGTGTGCTGCTCTTGCAGAGAGAGTATCAGAGTTCTATTCCTAGCAGCCCCAGAAGTGGCTTGTCCTGTAATTCCAGTTCCAGGGCATTTGATAACCTCTTCTGGCTTCATCAGGCACTGCATTTATGTGGGCACACACACCTTCACACACACACACACACACACACACACACACACACACACAGTATTAAAATAAAAGCACAAAAACTATAGCTGAAGAAATAAGACTGTAGATGGCACTGTTTATGTAGAATCCTAAGGAATCTACTATTAAAACAAAAAACCCTCCTAAAACTTAGAAGTGAGTTCTGCAAGGTCACAGGATACAAGATAAGCATTCAAAGGTAATTATAGGGATGGAGAAATGGCTCAGCAGTTGAGAGCACTAGCAGCCCTTGCAAAAGACCCAGACTTAATTCCCAGCATTCAAATGGCAGCTCACAACCACCTGTAACTCCAATTTCAGGGAATCCAGTGCTCTCTTCTGGCCTTAGGAGGCATTAGACATTCATGTGGTATACATACATACATACATGCAGGCAAAACACTCATACACATCAAATTAAAAATAAATATTTTAAATGTCAAAAAAAGGCTTAATTTTATAACTTTTGTAAACACTGAACTGGCAGTTTCCCAGTCGCATGGCTTCAGTTGGCTGTGGACTTTGCTCTTGGGCTATCTGTAACCTGAGTGTCTGGAATATCCCAACTATCCATTAGTGAGCCCATGGAAGCTAGAGGTTGGCTGTGTAAGAGTATTTGAATCATGGGAATTATAAATGTCATACATTGTGGCTCAACTACTGTTTAGTTTATCAGTCAGACTATTATGGTTTAAATGAGAAGTGTCTCCCACAAACTGGTGTGTTAAAACACTTGTCCCAGACGGTGCTATTTGGAGAGGTTCTTGAAACTTTCAGGGGTGGAGTCTGGCTCGGGGAAGTAAGTCAGGGGTGGAGTCTCGCTGGAGGAAGTAAGTCAGGGGTGGAGGCTAGCTGGAGGAAGTAAGTCACTGGAGACAGGTCCTCAGGGCTGTCCATACTTTTTCCTGGCCACTATAATATGACTGTTTTGCCCCACGTTACCACCTCAGCCATGGCGGACTAACACCTCGGCAGCCATGAGCTTAAATAAACACCTTCTCCTTTAAGTTGTGTATGTCAAGTACTTATTTTATCATAGTAACTTTAAAAAACAAAACAAACAAACAAAAAACTGGTGCGGGCTGGAGAGACGCCTCAAGTTAAGAGCACCAGCTACTCTTCTAGCGGCCTAGGTTCAACTCCCAGCACCCACGTGGCAGCTCACAGCCATCTGTAACTCTAGTCCCAGGAGATCTGACATCTTCTTGGCCTCTGGGGGCCCTGCACTCTCATGGTGCACAGGCAAAAACAACAAAATCCATTCACATAAAGTTTTGAAAGTTAACATAACACTGGTGCCAGAGATGTGGGGGGCGTTGCTCTGACTGCCTGGGAAAGTGGTTCTAAAGCCTTGGGAATGGTTTGTGGACATTTGGAAACATTGAATGAAGCAGACTAGAGAAGCCCTAGAAAGCCGTAAGCAGAGCTCAAAGGGTATTTCTGGTGAAAGCTCCACACACTAGCAGGACAGAGGTGGCATGTCTTTTATCCCAGCATTCTGTCGGCAGAGGCAGGTGGATCTCTCAGTTCGAGGCCAGCCTGGTCTACAGAGTGAGTTCCAGGACAGCCAGAGCTACACAGAGAAACCCTGTATGGAAAAAGCAAAAAAAGAGAGAAGGAAGGGGGAGGTGGTGGGGAGAAGGAAGTTAGTTTAAAATGCTGATGAAATGCAACCAGAAAAGGCTGGGTGTATATGGTTTCAAGTGGGAAGAAGACTTTACTGGGAATTGGACTGGAAGCCACTTGTGTTCCATTCTGGCAAATCACTTCAGCAAGAGAGTGAATTGAAAAGTAATGGACTAATTACTTTTGTGGGGGAAGTTTCAAGACACCACTAGCTTAGATGAAAAGGTTTGAGACACTTGCAGTTTGCCCCTAGTAGAAGCATCTGGAAAGATGGGGCCAAGGAAAGAGATTGCCAAACAAATTACAACCATTAAAAAGAAGACAAACACGTGGAGCTGGGACAATAGGGAACATGCCTGGAGGGAATCTCAGGAATGGCGGGACTCCACCCACTCGGACCAATTGTAAAGGCTTTTGTAAGACCTCTCCTGTAAGGACCAAGTGTTGTTCCGGGGTGACCTGCTTGCAAAGATCAACCTGGAAAAATGTTTCCCTGGTACTCTTTTCGTGGAGCTCAACCTTCCAGACTCGCATGGTCCAAGGGAGTTCGGCTACTGCTCCAGCTGACAGCAGGTCTGGCGTCATCCACAGAATGCTGGTTCCCCCAACCCCCACCCTGCAGAGAGCGCAGTTACAAGGGCCCTGGAGGCTCAAGGGAAAGCAAGGCAAACAAAGTTAGGCAGGTCCCAGACGGGATAATGCTTAAAGCTGTGAGAGTAAAGCCTGAACTGCAGAGGAAACGCTGGGATGTTGGTGACGTCAGACATGTATAATGTCCCTTTATCTTGTTTTTCTCAGGTGTTGATCACAGCAATGATAAAACAGCTAAGCGGTTAGCAAAACTTGCTGCACTGTGTGGCCTAGGAGCTAGAAAAAAGTAATCTTCCTCCACTCAAGAGTTTTAGTTTTATCTGATTGTTTTGAAATTGGGTAGCCCAGGCTGGCCTTCAACTCTCTGAAATCTACCTGCCTCAGCCTCCAAAGTGCTAGGATTAAAGGTGCATGTCACTATCCACTATTATGCTTCGCTCTGATGTTACTTATCAAGAAAAGGGCTGGAGTGGTGCACGCCTTTAATCCCAGCACTCAGGAGGCAGAGATAAGGACTCTGTGAGTTCAAGGCCAACCTGGTCTACAGAGAGAATTCCAGTACAGCCAGGGCTACACAGAGAAACCCTGACTCAAAACAAAAAAGAAAAGAAAAAGAGCAAAGAAAATATCCCAGGCACATGTGAGGAGCATGCATTTGCCAAAGGCTACTACAGATGATTCAGGAGAGTAAAAACTAAGGAGAGCATCCAGTATGAGCCATTGACCTAACAGAGCGAACATCTTAAACCCTGTGCTATGCACCCTTCTATCAGAGAGACAGAGTGAGTGACTGCTCTGTGAACTGTTAAGCATTTGGCAGCACACTATTAATTGGGAAGGAGTCCCAGCTGGGCAGTTTCTAGGTGATAGATAAGCTACTGGTCCTCAAACTATTGAGTTTTTGTCCTCATGAGGAAGGAGACTGTAAGTCCTATTGGGGTCTTTTGCAGTGTCTAAAGCCCAAACAGAATGGGGGAGAGGGCCTGGTTCTGTTAAACATGTAGATCTCCCAGGCTGTGACCCTGGCCCCCAGGTAACTAGCCAAGGAGGGGCCCCAGGCACTGATTGAGCAGGCTACTGATCTGAGGGACTGTGCCCTGGGGTGGGGGCAGCCAGGCCTGGTGATCTCCCCAGCCCCATTGTTACTAGCTCTTTCTCCTCTGTCTCTCCATCATCCAGGCCTCTGTATACTGTGTGGCTGCAGTTCTGTGGACAGCAGCCAAGTTCAGTGTACCCCGAGACCATAAACTGGCCCTGCCACGCAGGCTCAAGACACTCCTTCTGGATATGGCCAGACGCCATGCCTCGGAACGGCCGTCTGCAGCCGAGGCCATCAAGGTAACTGCTATGATGAGGCCTTTTCACAGTCTCAAGGGTTAGAGTGGGGGACAGTAGGGAGTTCATGGCCACGGCCTGGGATGCTGACGCTGATAACCACCATTGTCGACAGAATGCCTCTCACCTGTACAGGCAGCATGCTAAGGATTGCCACATCTTGTACACGATCCTGATCCAGCCCTGCTGTGACCCTGACATCACACCCTCTTTCCCAGTGCCTCCCACTCAACTCCCCAATATCAGGCAGCCCATGGCACCCCCAGAGTCCCCGTTATCTGAGACTCCAGCTCTTCAGTTTTATTCACAGCTATGACAGGAAATCTGGACACCAGGCTGCCCAGGACTAGGAGTATGCAGAAAAGCGCTGAAAGTCTCAGTCACAAATGTTCCCTACAGAATCAGGAGAAATGGGGCAGGCGCCACAGAGCCAAGGCCTGCCTGCCCTGCTGGACTAGCCTGGAGGGATGTCTCCTTTATTTCAGGTGTGCAGCAGCTACCTCCTTCAGCGAGGCATGGACAGCAGCAAGATTCTAGCCCACCTGCGGGCGTCCACCTGCAAGGCAAGACAATGCTTCCCAAACCTCACAAAGGACTCCTTCATGCCGTCACTTGCATTCACAGGGACCTCCCTGCTTGTCTCCAGCTGCCTTGTAGACTTAGAGGGGATCCAGGGAAGAGGCAGCAGCCTTCCCAGCAGACCTGTTCCCTGCACAGTGCAGGCACTTTGTCAGGAAGACTGCCCCCTCTATGGTTCCCCTACAACCTTTACATAGGGACCTGTAAGCCCCTAACTGGGAGGGAGATCCGGAAGGGGTCCCGTCCTGAGGACTACCGGCAGCAATGGCAGAACACTGGGCTCTCCCTCCGGCAGGCTTTGGGGGTTGGTTCACCATCTTCACAGTACCTAGAAACCCACCACAGCTTCACTGAAAGGGCCTCCATGGCTCTGCCTCTGCCTGTGCCAGCTCCCCCATGCCACAGAAACCTCCTTGAACTAGCCAGGAGGCCGTGTTTGATGCCTGTAAAGCATATATCCATACTATACCTCCTCAGCCCCGGTTGGCCCCAACTGACCATTTATGACCTTCCACCCCAGGTTCATCCGGAGGAAGAGACCATCGGTCTCCAAAATGCCTTCTCAGTGGTTGAACTGAAACCTCCCATGGAGCCTGCTCCTGAGAGTAGTCCAGGTGGGCCTGCCCAAGCCTTCCCACTCATTGGCTCCTGTACCCTTTAGCCACAGCTGACCCCTGTCCTCCATCGTAGTCCTGCCGAGTGGACACTTGCAACACATTTCACCTGTAAGGCAGGAAGATCAGGTCAAAGCATGCTGTCTGCCCTTGGCCTAAGCCTTATCTTCCCTCACTGAAGACTGGCACCTGCAGGTGCTCTCTGTGCAGCTAGCCCCAACCTTCCTTCCGCAGTCCACATCATCATCTGTAAGCCAGTGGATAAGAGACCCCACCTTAGCAGCATCACAGCCTCCTGGCTGTGGCCCTGTCTCCTCACTATAGCTCTTCCCAGGCACTGTTACACACACCTTTAGGCTCCAGGGCTAAGCCTAACATAGGACAGCCTATGGACATCTGTGGTACCCGGCTGTAGGGTCACTCAAAGGTATCTGCTGATTCCTCACACACACACACACACACACACACACACACACACACACACACACACTGCTCCGTCTCCTGTCCCCCAACTACCTGCTGTCCCTAGGCTTCCTACAGGTCAGCAGTGATACCAAGCTTGTCGCTGTCCCAGGACCTGTGCCTAGTCTACCCCCCTGCTGCAAAGAAGCCCGTGAGCTGCCAGCAGCCTTCACCTCTGAGGCCACTCACTTTAAGCCCATAGTCCTGGCTCAGGACACAGGTGTCGCCAGGTGAGTGTCCCCACTTCCTGCTAGCAGTGGTCCCAGGCATAGGTGGTCCCTCCTGAGTTCTCATCTCTCTCCACAGAGACCAGTTTGCCTTGTCCTCAGGGCCAAATGAGAAGCCCAAAGTTGGAAATGGTCAGCTGGACAGTGAGGGGACAAGAAAGCAGGCTTCCCAGGAGCATGATGAGGACACTGACCTGAAAATGGCTGACCAGCTGCCACCTGGTCTGGGGCTGCAGGGAGCAACTCCAGACCCTGCTGGTGACTCAGTGTCCCACAGTTCAGCCAAGGAGTGCTCCTGCCCACATGGCCCTTCTCTGGCCACCCAGCAAAAAGGAACACCAGGGACACCCAGCTCTCCTGCCTCTTCCCTGCCCCCTGAGCACAGGCCAGATGGTCAGGGTCCACTAGGAGCCACTCTGCCCTCAGGGTCCACCTCAGCCAGCCAAGGCCCTCAACACCCTTGTAAACCACCCAGAGGCAAGGCTGTAGTCAGTTCTGGCAGCCCTAGGGGCCCAGATGGTCATCCTGAGAAGTCTCGGCCAGCAGACCGCAAGCTCGGTCCATCCAGTGTGGATACCTCATCACCCCCTAAGATGACAGCCAGCCCCTCACTGCAGGAAGTCATGCGGCTCATCCAGGAGGAGTTTGCCTTCGATGGCTACCTGGACAACGGGCTAGAGGCCCTGATCATGGGTATGAAAGCCACTCTGGAAGCCCAAGACAAGGGGGAGGTTGAGGGAGGCAGACCCAGTCCAAAGAGCATCAGTATGACGGGGGACTCAGGGGTCCGCACATCTGTCCTGCTGAGGTCAGTCAGGACAAACAAGGGCAGCTTCCAGCTTCTATCATGTAGGAAGAGAGCCTTGGAGCCCGTACCCCTCCAACCCCAAAACCCTAAGACCACCTCCCAGTGATCCAGTGCAAGGGAATGAGAAAGGTTCCTGTGTGTAACCTGACCCATCCTTTGCAAACCAGGGGAGTATATTTATGCCTTGAAAGACCTCACCTTTGCCACCTTCTGTGGCGCCATATCTGAGAAGTTCTGTGACCTGTACTGGGATGAGCAGTTGCTGCAGAACCTCTTCAAGGTGGTCAATGGGCCAGCCTCACCCTCTGAAAGGTCAGTATCTGGACCCAGCCTTACCTTCCAGAGTTCTAGGCAGACTAACCACCAAACCCTGTTGGCTCAGTGCCTAGGGCCACCCTCATTCACTCTGGCTGCCCCAGAACAGCCCAGAGCAACTCTGTGGTGCTGCATGTGATTGTTGCTGGTGTTCATGGTTGGGGACAGGGGCAGGAAGAGAAGGAGCCACTGGTGACTGGAAGTTCTACCTTTTAACAGTAAGATTGCATTAGGTAGCCAGGCACGGCGGTGCACATTTGTAATTCTAGTGCTTGGAAGACAGAGGCGTGAGCATTGCCGTAGTTTGGAGCCAATGGAGTTTACATATTGAGTTCCAGGTCAGCCAGGGTCATATAGTGAGACCCTGTTTCAAAAATTAATAAACAAATAACCACAGGCCAACACAGTTTCCCCGATCCTGAACCCAACCCATTAGCATTCCCACAGCTCTGAGAAGGCTCTCTGGACTATACCCAACCTCTTTCAAGTGGGGTACTATGGAGCCAGTGCCCAGGGGTTCCAACACCAGGGGAGGACAGGGTCCCATCCTACTCCAGTATGCTCAGGTGACTTTCCATACTGGTGCCTGTCTGCACAGGCCTCAGGCCTTATTCCAATGGGGGCTGACTGCTGTTCTCATTACTAGCACTTCTGAGGAGCCTGGATCCCAGCCAGAACACTCACCCAGCAGATGCCCAGTGTCAAGCAAAAGGCCCTCACTGCATGGACTCGGTAAGAGACGTGGCCTGCATCGTGAAGACAGGCAAGAAATCTTCTCAGTGGGGTCCCCTAGACAGCTGCAGGAGCACAGCTATTGCCAAGGACAGCCCTGTACTGGGAAACATCCAAGAAGCCCAGACCTTGGGGCCTGGGCTGTCGGGGGAAGTTTCCCATCCTTGCATTAGCCAGCATGATAACTGGCTGTTCACATCTCTTCTGACAGTAGAAGCCACTTAAATACCAGAGCTGGCCTTCTAGATTGTTAGCCAGAAACCCAGATCAACTTAAAATTCAAAGAGCGGGGCCTAGGGGCACACGCCTTTAACCCAGCACTTGGGAGGCAGAGGCAGGATGATCTCTGTGAATTCAAGGCCAGCCTGCTCTACATAGCAAGGTCCAGGACGGTTAGGACTACATAGAGAGACCCTGTCTCAAAAACAAACAAACAAAAACCTCAATAATCAGTCTGAGGAAGAAAGGCAAGCCAGCCATGTTGGGGTCCCTAGGGACAAGTGCAGGGCTATGATCACCTGGGTCTGTCTACTGACTGTGGTAAGACCATGGTGGTGGCTTCATCCCTATTTAAGTAAATCAAGGAGCAGGTGATCATGTCTTGGGCACGAAGTCTACCTGCTCCTGCATGGTCAAGGAGCCAGAAGGCTGCTATCACAGAGAGAAGCTTCTGGAGTTGCCAGAGTTCCAAGTACCCTGACAGGTTTGTATGTGAAATATATGTGTATGGCTGAAGCAGGTTTGATTTTTAAATGATCCAGAAGATCAGATAGGACCAGAGGGAACATGTCTGGTTGGGATCAGTTCTGGGGAAGGAGAAAGTCCAAGTCCAGAGAAGTTTGAAGCAGGGTGAGTACCTCAGGGAGCTGGTCCTGGCTAAGCCTGTTTCTCTACAAGCACTGCAGTGTTCCCCAGGTCCCCTTCCGGTTCCACCTAGCACATAGTTGTGGCCAGAGTCCTTCATGAGGGTGTCTGGGTTTCCTCCACAGTTGAAGGTGGTGGTGAGGGAGCTACCCACTAACCATTGTCTTTCTCTCAAGGCAAGGCGAAGGCGGCCACACCCCGGGGCAGTGGGGGGCCCTGCTCACCCACAGCTCTATCGGATATAGACTCCGACACGCTCTCTCAGGGAAACTTTGAGGTTGGATTTCGGTCTCAGAAGTCAATAAAAGCCACAAGAGAGCAACAACCAGAGGCTGAAGCGGATGGGCAGCCAGGCCCAAGCCAGGAGCCAACCAGCAATGCCTCCGACATGGTGGCCCGGCTGGCCAAGTCTGAGGACGGTGGTCCAGCTGTGTCCCCAGGGGCAGCCGATTTCCAGAACTGCAGCCCTGGCTGGTCCAGTGCCTTCTATGAAGCTGACTGCTTTGGAGCCGATGTCTACAACTATGTGAAGGATCTGGAGAGGCAGAAGGCCAATGGGCACACAGAACTGGAAGCCCAGAGTCCAGTGAGTCCAGGGAATTAACCCAGTGCTGGTGGGGAGGGCATTTGTGGCCTTAGGAGCACCATGGGCAAGGAGGCTTTTGCTTCCAGGTCACCTAGGCCCAATGACAAGACTCTGAGAACACCCTCTCCAGGCTGTCTACTCTATCACTCTGGTGGCCTAACTCCCTTTAGCCTACGTTAGAGGTTCTATACTGTGGACACATGTTTCCACAGCTGGGAAGTAGAGAATGATTTTTCTTTCCCAATAGCTGTGTCTGTGGCTCCCGGATGACACTATTCAGGGAGGGGTCACTTGGTCTTTGTGAGTACGATAAATGTTGAGTTAAGTCTCCTGCAGATGGTTGCAGTGCAGATACAAGAATCTCTTCTGTATGGGGTCTTGACCCTAGGTGAGAGAAAGCATCAGAGGCAGCATGCCTGCAGCAAGTTCAGGCTGGACTTGGGGTCAGGGTGGACTAGCAAGGGTTTCCCTGGCAGGCAGCACCAGGAAAGGCCTGGCCAACAGGGAGAAAGGATCCTGATGTTAGCAGCCTGGACAGCACAGTATACAAAAGAACTCTGATGGCTCTGGAGGTGCTGAATGTGCAGGCAGGCCCGTTGCTGGGAGGAGGGAGGGAGTGTCCGTAGCCTGAGCATGGTTATATAGATGACGACGGATGTGAATACAGGCATCTCCACACTTCAGACAGGCAGTCCCTGCCCCCTAGCATCCTGGCCTGGTTCTAGGCCTTGCTTCTCCTGCTGATCAAACAGGCCTTGCTTTTCGACATTTAGGGGAGTGCTGCAGTTCAGTTCATCTTCATCTTTTTGTCTACAATTTCTGGTTACTCCACTTCCTTCTGATTGTTGTTTTATATGTATATCCAATCAATATTCATCAGCCTTTTCCCAACTAAACCCAGTAGCCCTCCTGCTTAAATTATTCCTTAAATCCCAACCCCCCCCCCCC
>CABHPH010136642.1:9944-26812 GCA_902168325.1 Peromyscus nudipes
TGGTGGTGGTGGTGGTGGTGGTGGTGGTGGTGGTGGTGGTGGTGGTGCTGCAGCACACCTTTAATCCCAGCACTGGGGAGGCAGAGGCAGGCGGATCTCTATGAGTTTGAGGCTAGCCTGGTCTACAGAACAAGTTTCAGGACAGCCTGGGCTACACAGAGAAACCTTGATTTAAAAAAAAAAAAGATGGGCTAGCTCAATCTCTGATACTCAGTATCCAAAACTAAGAGCTTTTCACTCTAAAAATTGCTCAGCTTTGGTTTTTCAGTTCAAACACAAAATGGACTAAGGCACATTAGTACTCAGAAGATGCATGTCTTTAGTGAAGGACTAATTTCCAGATGACCACTATGATAAGAAAACCGCATCTGAGCAAAAGACAAAAAATTTGGGAGGGAGTGTTTTGGGGGGACAAAGTCTTATCTTACTATGCAGCCCTAGCTAGCCAGGAAAGCCTTGAACTTAACTTATTTCTGCTTCAGCCTCTGAAGAGCTCAGATTTCAGGAAAAATTTAAAAAAAAAAAAAAAAAGATTTGGGTGGGGGTGGGGGAGTTCACTGATATATTTCAAAATTTATATACCAATTAGCTTTTAAGAAATTTTAAGTTGAGCCAGGCGGTGGTGGCGCATGCCTTTAATCCCAGCACTCGGGAGGCAGAGCCAGGCGGATCTCTGTGAGTTCGAGGCCAGCCTGGGCTACCAAGTGAGTTCCAGGAAAGGCGCAAAGCTACACAGAGAAACCCTGTCTCGAAAAAAACCAAAAAAAAAAAAAAAAAAGAAATTTTAAGTTGAGCTGGGAAGTGGTGGTGCACACCTTTGATCACAGCACTTGGGAGGCAGAGGCAGGCAGATCTCTGTGAGTTGGAGGTCAGCTGGGTCTACATAACAAGTTCCAGGACAGCCAAGACTACACAGAGAGTCTCTGTCTCAAAAAACCAACCAACCAACCAAGAACAAAAAGACTTGCTTTCTTCAAATGTATTCATATTACACTGGTTTTCTTACCAATTAAGATCATTGTTATACTAACGGTCTGATGAAAATCTACACCAACACCAACTCTCCACAACAAACTTACAGGTTAGTAAGTATAAGGAAACAAAAGTAGAATAAGTAAGAAATATGTAAGAAATATGCAATGCAATTTTCTTGACTAACAAATTGTGGATGGTGACTCCCCAGTTACTCAGAAAGTTAATCACACACCCCAACCATCTGTCTAGCCATCCAGCGAATGCCTCGCAGTTAGCCTATTATAAAGAAGCATGATCTCACGTCATAGTAGTTTTCTAAAATAACAGCTAGCTGTCTGATTTAGGGACTAATTTCTGGGGACAGAGATTCAAATGCTAAATTTCAAGTCAGGCAAGGGCCGAGTGCCCACAGAGGTCTGTTGCTTTGAGAGCTCCTTGGAAGAGAACAAGTCTGCTATACAGCTCAGTAAGAAGAACCTACACATGAGCTAAGCGTCCTAACACTAAGTCCACTCCCAGTCAATTCTTGAGAATACTGGAGAGTACTCAGCACTTACTAAACTCTCAGCTAGGTCTGTTACTGTGAATAATGCCCAGGTAGTAAAAGCAGTAACTGCCATGAACAAGGATAGGATTAGAGGCTCAGAGGGCTTATGAAGTAAGTCCATCTGGTCTGTTCAGTAGGCAGTATCCAGGAGCACTTGAATCACAGCTTCCAAAAAGTACAGATCAGAGACATTAACTGAAGAGTCACTTGACATAAGGTTGAGTTAGCCACCAAAAACAGAGAGCTCAGCAAGGGAGAAGATGAGGATGGAGAAACAGATCTGTTGGAACACACTCCAGGAATGGAGTTGCAGGAGAACTCTGAGTGCTTGTGAGTACACTCCCAGAAAACAAGTCTTGTAACCTTAGTTTCTTCAAAACACAGAATTGTTCTAGGAATGTATTTTCACGCTCCTCCCAGGTATAGCAAATGGAAGTGAGTTTACCTCAGATTACTCATTATTGCTTGCTGATGTTATTCAATTAAATGTTTAAACTATCCTTTATATGCCTCTATGGAAAAACATGTTTTTGCCATGTGCAGCTTGTCCTTGTGATTGTATACAGCTTCAACTCCTGAGAACTTTACTCTGTGACCTTTCCTAATGCTCAGAGTATAAATTGTCTGAGGCTTTGAATAAAGCTGACTATTGCATGAGACTTTAGACTGCCTCATTTATTGGGTCCATGCCCCACCACCTCTAGAGCAGTGACATGGGTCTAGTGGTAAACTCTAACATCCCATATCAGGTAAAGGTGGAAGATGCAGCTAAGAAGTCTAAGAAAAGTTAAGAGAGTCCAGAGTGAAGAATGAAATAAGAACCACCACAGCATGCTCAAGGAGGAACTGCTTCCTGAGCAACCACAAGCCCAGGCTGGGCCAGCACTGGGAATGCACAGGTCAATGAAGTCTAGGCCCTGAGCCAAGCAGCACCAGCACAGTGGGAGAAAACAGGCAAAACAAACATCTGTGCAAAGAGATCAATGCTGCAAACAACAGTCAACAAATACTTCAGGCAAAGTTGAGAAAAATCTTCATGCAACTATGTCCCGCAATGCAGCCAATGCAGCAGGGGCTAAAGGAGATGTTGCAAGAGCTGGGCCAAAACAAGGAAAGTTCAGTGGCAAAACTCCAATGACAAGAAAACCCTAATTAGTGAGAAAAAGTTAAACTACTGTTAAGACTAAAGGTGGGGCTGGAGAGCTGGCTAGTGGTTAAGAGCACTGGCTGCTCTTGCAGAGGACCTAGGTTCAATTCTCAGTACCCCCAAGACAGCTCACAAAAGTATGCAACTTAAGCCAAAGGATACTCTCTTCTGACCTGTGCAGGCACAGGCACAGGCACACTTGTAGTACACACACACATACATACATGTGGATAAACACTCACACACATTTTAAAAAATGGTGGTTCAGATTAGAGAGAATTTCAAGGAAAGAAAAAAAATCAAATTATATTGCTTAGGTCAGGAAAAACTCAATACTATGGATTAGAATTAACATATTTAATAGAAATAATGCTTTATGCCTGACCCTATCTTAACATCATAATAATTACCTTTTCTCAAAAGACCATTTTAATATTTATTCTACATCTAGATCTATAAGCAATAGAATGGGCTTCCAGAGCACAGGAACTAAGAAAAGACCTCCATACAAACAGGCACTCCTGGAAAGGCCATGATGGCAGACAGACAGACAGACAGTAGCAGAGCAGACAGTGACTGAGCACAGTGAGCAGCCTTGTCCAAACAGGATAAGATCGGGGGTTCAAATTTGAGTTCAGTGTTTCCCAGACTTTCAGATACTGAAAGGCTTGTTAGTTGAGATCCCTAATCTGAAAAATCCAGAATCTGAAATGCTATTTTCAGATGGGAGATGATCAACCTTTACAACTCTGCAGCCAGACTCACTGGGCAGTATGGTTTTCATGCTCCCCAACTGGATCCTTCTGTGACTCCATTCCCTAAGGTGTGAGAATATGGGAAAATTAAAACAAATATATAAAGTCATTGCAAATAATTGTCTGGCTGCCATATAATATTCAATAAATGGTGGACATTGCTATTGTTACTTTATTAATATCCAACCATTTGTAAAATCTGGAATAAAATAAAAGGCTATTCAAAGACAACTCACTCTGACTCTATTTTAAAAGTAGGAATAAAGAATAATGCAGAAAGGGGGATTATCACCAACTAAAGGCTAAAACATAACACTTCTTACTGAATGGCCATACTATGATAGTGACTGAAAAAAGGAGAAAGGCTGAGCAAGAACTAAGAATTTTTGCATTACCAAGGGCCCGCTGTTCACCTTCACATTCACAACCTCCCAGAGAGAGAACGCAACCACTTCACAAATTCTTAAATCAGGTTCAAAGATTTTAAATGAGGTTTTCAAACCTCACCAGTCTAGGAGTGACCGAAATAAGACTGAACATCTCCCACCAATGCCCATCCTTTTCCACCAAACCACACTGCCAAGATTAACAAAAGTCACTTCCACTCCCCACCCTCTTGTTACTGTGAAACAGGAAAAGACACGATTACTTGATGAGAACAAAAAGGAATCAAAATCAAATCTGACTATTCACAGCTCCAAAGTATCGAAAGGAAATAACAAATGACTTAAAGGGGGAAAATAGTGAAGGCTTGAGAGTAAATTTGGGGGATAAGACCAAAGAACCCATGCCAGCTGGGCATGGTGGTGCATGTCTTTAATCCCAACACCGGGGAGGCAGAGGTCTTTAGAAAAACAAACAAGGGCTGGAGAGATGGCTCCAGGGTTAAGAGCACTAGCTGCTCTTCCAGAGGTCCTGAGTTCAATTCCCAGCACCCACATGGTGGCTCACAACCATCTATAATGAGATCTGGTGCCCTCTTCTGGCATGCAGGGATACATGCAGACAGAACACTGTATACATGATAAAAAAAAAATCTAATTTTTTTAAAAAAAAGAAAAACAAACAAACAAGTCAGGTATGATGGCACATGCTTGTAGTCTCAGCACTGGGGAGGCAGAGGCTGGGAGATACACTGGGTTCATAGGCCAGCCAGCCAGCCAGTCTAGCAAAATCTGTAAGTTGCAGAATAGTACAAGACTCTCAAAACACAAAGTAGGCAACACATGAAGAACAACACTTAAGATATCTTCTGACTAGACACACACACACAAATGCTCATACGCTTGTACCCACATAAAACTGTACACATGTACTTACACACACACACACACACACACACACACACACACACACACACACACACGATAAAATCGTATTTGTTACATTTACCATAATTTACAAACAAAAACAAGCCCCCCAAAAGAGTTAGAGACAGACAGAACCCCTTAGAACACATCCTAGGGCAGGATGGTAGGCATATAAAAAATATGCCCCTGGCCCACCCAGCTCAATATGGTGCTGGCTGGGACAAAGCCAAGTGGTTAGTGTGGGTGGGCAAAAAGGAATTGTCTCTTCAGGGAATGGAAGAAGAGGGTTGAACCAAGCAGCCATCTTCTGAATTTAGTGGTAACAAAACAAAACAAAACTCACTCAACACAGCTTATATTCCTCTGGGTAGTGTTAAGACCTGATCAGCATGGTCTGTGCATTACTAATTCCTAAGTATTTCAACATAAACGGAACAGTTCCTCACTCCTCAGAAATCACTGCTGGTTTCCTATCAACCACAAACAGATGGCAACTCAGAAGAGCCCTGTTTCCATTATGCCAACTTGGCAGGAAGCACACCTGCCACCACCTGAAACACCAATCCCTCCCACCTTTACACAGAAGATTCCTAAACACAACTAACATGATACCTGGGTGCCAACTGACCGTCATCCTTAAAAGCATTCAGGAGAGGTGTCTCCTTACAACTCCACAGTTAAAAAAATTGAAGGCTCAATCACATCCTATTGTAATTATAGAAATACTGTAATTTTTCAGTGCTGTTCCACTGAAGGGTTCAGACAGAATCTCTGCCCGATTTTGCTAGATTTAGCCAGTTTTGCTAACATATTTTACGTATGCAAGTCAGAGCACATCATATCACATCAAACTTGGAGGAAACTTGGGGTGACGAGAGAAGTTCAACTTGAGATATCTTAGATACCTCCTACTTTTTTCTGCAGTGCCGGGGACTGACGGAACCTAGGGCATCATGCATGGGAAAGGAAACAGTATTCTACCAATGAGCTGCAGCCCCAGCCATCCTTAGAATTTTATATACATTAAAAATGTGTATCCTATTTTTATAACATTTACATAGATTTCTTAGCTGACATTTTTCAAATAATCAGAGACCAAGAGAATGACAGGCTATTCACAAATTATTTCTAAGGAAGGATTCATGAAAACTATTTTCTATACACACCCAGAGGCAAAGATGAAGAATGGATGTTCCCTTCACAGGATTCCAAGATGCTTTTAATACTTTCTGGATGCATCTGCCAATCAGGAGAGCTTTAGTCATTTACTGCTTTCTTGCCTGCTTAGCAAATCAAACTGTTGATCCAAAGTTTTCTTTGGAGGGGACAGTCTAAATTACCTCTGTGTTCCTGCCATATACCAGTATTTAAATCCTCCAGAAGCTCTGTTCTTGAAATAAAAACCAAAATTTTTAAATATGGTATACACGGTCCAGCCTGAAAAAAGACCCTTCTCACCAAGGCATCAGCAGTCTTCTCTCACACTCAGTAACTTGATGCTTTCCAAGCAACCATTCAGCAGTGCCAAGCATGGTAGGAACATACGCCTTTAGTCCCAGAGGCAGAGGCGGAGAGAGGCAGGCAGATCTGTGAGTTTTGAGGCCAGCCTGGTCTATATACTGAGTTAGTTCCAAGACAGCTAAGGTTACATAGTGAGACTCTTGTCTCAAAATCAATAAATAAACTAAATAAATAAATAAAAAGAAGGAAGAAAGGAAAGAAACAACTCATACAGTAGAAACTATGAGGGGAAAGACAGACAAGTTTGCCTCCATAAGGAAATTTCAACTTTGATATATCAAAATATGTCACAAACATAAATCTGAAAGGCAAACAGACTGAAAATATTTATAATACACATGTAAGGAAACACAGGTCACAGTAAATTCCAAGTTATCTTAAAAAAAAAAAAAAAGAAGGCTAGTTGCCTAAGTGTTTGTTCTATGGCTACAACTGTTCCCACACATTCCAAACGTATGACATGTCCAAACTCACATTCCAAATCTCATTAAACTAGATATTCCTTCCCACTGCACCCAATGCTTGTGATTCCCCACAGCCAGCCAAAGGCTACTGTTTCAGTGTTACTGAGATGTGATGAAACTCCATGACCCAAAGCAACTTGGGGAGAAAGGAGTTTATTTGGCTTACACATCCTAAATCCTAGTCCACTGAGGGAAGCCAAGGCAGAACTCAAACCAGGAAGGAACCTGGAGGCAGGAGCTGATGCAGAAGCTATGCAGGGTGCTGCTTACAGGCTTGCTCAGCCTGCTTTCTCACAGAACCACAATGCGCTGGGTCCTCCCACATCAATCATTACAAAAATTCCGACAGGCTTACCTACAACCTGATCTTATATTAGTGGTTCTCAACCTGTGACCCTTTAATACAGTTCCTGATTAAACTTTTGGTAACCCCCAACCATAAAATTATTTTCATTACTACTTCATAACTGTAATTTTGCTACTGTTATGAATCATAATGTAAGTATCTGTGTCTTCTGATGGTCTTAGAAGACCCCAAAGGGGTAGTGTGACCCAGAGGTTGAGAAGTGCTCTTATGGAGACAATGTCTCAATTGAAGTTCCCTCCTCTCAGATAGCTCTGGCTCTAACAAGTTGACACAGACCTAACCAGCACAGCCAGCTCTTGTACGTCTTCCATTACTAACCAGAGTCTCCTGTGTTGGCTGGCTGATTTTTTTCAAGACAGGGTTTCTCTGTGGAACAGCTCTGGATGTCCCGGAACTCACAGAGATCTGCCTGCCTCTGCCTTCACAGGGCTGGGCTAACGAAAGGCATGCACAACCACACCTGGCTCCAAAGTCTCCTTGAACCTTAAGTTTTTCCTCTCCAAATCAATACATGAAACCCAAATACTCGGTGCCTGCAACAGCAGTCACGTGAGAACAGATGTGAGGTCCTAAGAGGAGTAACGAGCACAGACTGACAATGTCAAAACGACACTGGGATTTCAGCACCAGCCATCAGCCTGAACACTAAAGCAAGCAAGAAAACAACACAAGTGAGATGCCTTCTCACACCCACAGCTCCATTTTCTGGATAGCTAGAGATTCTCATACTCCAAGAAAAAACATGTATCCTGTGACATTTAATAAATTAAAGCTGATCTATCTTTGGGCTGGAGGGATGGCTCAGCAGTTAAGAACAGTGGCTGCTCTTCCAGAGAATCCAGGTTAAATTCCCAGCGCCCATATGATGGCTCATAGCTGTCTGTAACTCCAGTCCCAAGGGATCCAACACTCTCTTCTAGCTTCTGTGGACACCGGGCACACACATAGTACACAAACATACAGGTAAGACACCCACACATGTCAAATAAATAGTACAATAATGCAAAGCTAAGCTCCTTTAACATCATTTGGTGTATCTGTTTGTGTTTATTCGGGGTCTTTTTTTTTTTAAGGCAGTGTCTCACTACGTAGTTCCTGGCTAGCCTGGGGCTCACTCTGTAGACCAGGACGGCCTTGAACTCAGAGATCCAAGTGATTAAAGATTACACTACCACGCCCAGTAAAGTGTGACTGGTTGACTGATTTAAATTGTTTTTAAATAAAAAGGGAACAGATGCTGGGCGAGAGTGGCACAGGCCTTTAATCTCAGCACGGAGGAGGCAGAGGCAGGTTAACCTCCAAGTTTGATCGAGTTCCAGGACACCCAGGGATACAGAGAAACCTTGTCTCAAAATCAAACAAAAGGGGGGGAGGGGCAACGACAGACAGACAGACAGACAGACAGACAATTAAAATAGAGAATATACTTCTTTCCAAGTGTTCCCATCAACACACAGTTTACACTGTCAAAATAAGAATGGCATTAAGAACATTAGTCACATAACCATATTAAAACGAAGAAACAGTAGGCACAAAAGGTGAAATTCCATACACAAAATAACAGAGAAACCAAGAAACAAATTACTTTTTTTACAGAGAACAAAGCATGGCCATGAAAGCTCTGAACTAATATTTATTTCCATAACAGAAGGTTTACATCTCAGTAGATTTTTCTTCCAATAATGTCTACAAAACAATGTTGTAAGATAGTTTGATTCTTAAATCACTAAATAACAGATAGTAGGTAAGACCTAGTAGACACAAAATGGAGAAAGGAATTGGACCAAGTCCGAAATGTCTAGGTGCTCATTCATTTCTAGCTTGTGAATGAGTCCAGACTCCACAGCACACTTCCTTCTTCAGACATCTCACCTTGGGGTCCACTTCACTGCTCATTAACACCAAAGGAGGCCCAACTCAAACCAATTTTGCTAGTCATTAACAATCTAGTAAAAGGTCCGATAACTGACTAAAATTAAAAGGTTGAAGTAATTGGCTTAAATAGACTTCCAGAAACTGACAGTGCTACCATACTTCCCCCAAGTTTGGCTGGTCTTGTACACACAAGAGAAACAGGTCAATTCCTCAAAGCTAAGCATATGCCATCTTTCTGTATCACAAGAAGAAAGTTCAGTTCACCATCTGAATATGGATGAAAGACAGCTAAGGAAGATGCATCTATATGATTCTCAGATAGACAAGGAAATCACAGTTACTTAGGAAACACAGAAAGCCAAAAAGCAAAACTGATACCCAAGGCTCACAGAACTAAGAATGACAGTCACACCATTTCTGAATCAAGTGATCAACCCGCCACACACTATCTTACAACAGACCCAGTGCATTAAATGTTTGTAAGGTTGATTTCAAAGCACCACATGACCACTGCTGAGTCTACCTTTACCTCCATGAACAGAAGAAAAGCATTTTCAGCCTAAGAGAGATCTAAAATACGTAACATTTCTCATTTGTTTTTCTTATACAAAAATGCACAATTAACATAAATCTCATTCATTATGAAGACTTCCTATTATGTTACACAAATTTTCAAAGCATTTTAATTGATCAAAACTTTAAAAATAAACTGGGCATAATCCCAGCTCTCAGGAGGCAGAGGCAGGCAGGTCACCGAGTTCTAAAACAGCCAGGGATACATAGAGAACTCATACTCACATATGAACTCTCACTCTCAAAAAAAACTAAAACCAAACAAAACAAAACAACAAAAAACAAAACAAAACAAAAAACACTTTAAAAAAATATATTCCATACAGCCATTCAGCTTGTTCAAAATCCAGAAAAGCTCTGAAGTTATTAGTCAAAATTAAGGATGGATGTAATTAGGTGTAAAACTGAATTATGGTGTTAACCTGTAAACTTCACACATCAGCACTTTGTTGACAATACAGACCCAGCTCCACACAGCACAGTCCAGAGGAAGACAGAGATGCAAAATCAAAGTAAAATGCTATGAACCCAAGGAGATGGGGAATTACTGTTCCTGGAAGTTATCACGGATAGATTCTGGGCAGCACCCCAATCTACACTACTGAATTTATTCCCAAGTCCCTCAGACCGCACGGAGAGAAGAGACCAGACAGTACCAGCCACTTCCATTCTCGTTTCTGTCATTTCTGTCACAGGACTGAAATGATGACTAAGGGAACAAGGTAAGCAAACTGTGAACTTTCTAGCTTTCATTAAGAGTTGTGTTTTATTCAAGGCATTTAAAATATTACAGGATTTCAGAAATTCCCTACATGTGAAACACCAAACTGGGTTTCTCATTTCACGGGAGAAATGACAGGAATGAAAAATGGAAAAGGTTCAAATTGTCTGGCAGAAAATACGATGAGCGCCAACCACATTCATCTACCTGGTTCTCCCGATGATCCAACCTCCTTAAACCTTCTCTCAGACAGATTAAGCCCAAGATTGCTTTTTAAAATCAATGTTTCTCTAATTTGACAAATACCGAAGTATAGTTAAACTTTCTGGTTATTTAACAATTAATAGTAACTGACAATCTAACAGTTAGCTCTGCTGGCCAGGGCCATAAGCTGCAACTCTAACATGCCAGCCACTGGAGCTGCACTTGCCCATCCAGTACTTCAGCTAAGAGGGTTGCTGTAACTAAAGACAGGAAGATATTCCTGCAAATGCCCTATGTGGTACCAACACTGCTCATCTACTTTCCACAAACATTTTAAACTGTCCCAGGACTAACAGGTCAGCCTGCTGTTCACCTGAGAACCTCTGACACTGCTTTATCACAGCTGCCAGAAACAGTGATGTGCCCAAGGGAGACAAACCTATTCGTGACAACCAGAAACAGGAGAGGATGACATGGTGCTGGTAGGGTTTCCTACACAAGCTCTACAACTCCCACTGGAGTTTGAGAAGTCACACACACACACACAAATCAGGAGTAATGTCTCAAATAGTTGATGATAATCTTCCCTTCGTTAGTGGGAAAAGAACATGTATCCAGTAAGATGAGTAACATCTGTCCATAACTTTTGAGTGGACTTCAAAAACATTGAGCAACGGAGGGTATTTTTTTTTTTTTTGGTGGTGGTGGGAGGGGTTGTTTTTCATGTATTTGTTCAGACAGGGCTTTGCTTTGGAGCCTTGAACTCAGTCCTTTTACCTCAGGCTCCCACGTGGAAAGATTATAAGCACACACCACCACATCTGTTCCTGAATCAAACTCTTTTTAGAAGCTAGTGTTGTAATCTAGCCAGATCAACAACTAAAATGCATGAGTCAAACATTTCAATTTTTCTTTGAAAAAGCCAAATTCCCAGCCTTAGCTAGGCATTAATACTACAGAAACTTTAACTCAATGGCTCTAATATGCCCATTCAAAAAGATGTCCAAACATTAAAATTACCAAAAGAAGTAATAATTTAACAACATAATACCTCACATAAAGTGTTTACAAATTCTTTTGTGTCCATTACAGTGCAAATTGAATAGCTGAATAGTTTTTAAGTGAGAAATCTCTTACATGGTAGTATATATTATCTTCTTCGAAGCTCTTATTCATTTTTGACTCTAATTGTATTGGTCAAAAAAGTCTTATTATCTAACCCACAGACACCTACAAAACCATAATCTATATATAATTCTACACGGTTACTCTCAAAGGCTTTCTAGATAGATTATTATGTCCTGTGTTTGAGACAGGGTCTTACTATGCAGCCCTGGCTGTCCTAGAATTTCCATAT
This sequence comes from Peromyscus nudipes, assembly GCA_902168325.1. NCBI lineage: Eukaryota > Metazoa > Chordata > Mammalia > Rodentia > Cricetidae > Peromyscus > Peromyscus nudipes. Next base: position 21,761 of record CABHPH010136642.1, read on the forward strand.
GTAGACCAGGCTGCTTTGGACCCAGAGATCTGCCTCCAAGTGCTGAGATTAAAAGCCTAAGACACCACATCTGACTACTGTGTTTTAATTCTACTCTTAAGAGTATGTTGACACCATGTACGTACAAAAACTGCTACTCATCCACTGACATCAGAAAAATATACATGGTTCTCAATCATATTTAAGAAAGAAAAGAGCATAATTTTTAAAAGACCTTAAAAATCAAATTTTAGGGGCTGAAGAGCTGGCTCAGCAGCTAAGAACTGGCTGTTCTTCCAGAGGACCTAGGTTCAATTCCCAACACCCACTTGACAGCTCACAACTGTCTGTAACTCCAATTCCAGGGGATCCAGCACCCTTACACAGACATACATGCAGGCAAAACACCAATGCACATGAAATAAATCTTTTTTTTAAAAAAAAAATCTTAAGTTTAACTAATACTCTTCTAAGAAGGCGAGAGAAAAAAAAAACAGAATAAACACACTGATACAAGTCCTGACCCGTTACAGGAAATGATAATTAAAAGGAAAAAAATCCCAAGTTCATCTGTTCATAGTAATTTGATGAATAAATGGTAATTCATTTATCATTTCTAAAGAACACTTTTACTTTTAAGTAAACAGGCAGTAGGTGTTAATTCCTTGTCTTCTCTCCTTTCTTTAGTTAAATGCATCCCAACTCTCCTTGTGACTTCTTCCCAGTCCTGTACCATGTCTGTGGAATGTCAACTGATAGCAAAACTATTCTCATACTCTTTATTCTCATTCTAAGTATGGGTGTGTGCGCTTGCCAACTTTTTTTTTTATTATTATTTCTGAGGATAAATTCCTATTAACTGTAGATATTCCAGGTCAAACACTTTGTGCGTTTTTATTAGATAGCTCACAACAGCTCTTCAAAGGAAAACATTAATTTCTACCTCTTCTGCACCTCAGAGTAGATACATTTCCCTTCATGAGTACCAGCCCTGGTAATTACTATCATCCTTATTCACACTCCACACTGGCAGGTGTCCAAATATTAAAATTACCAAAAAAATGAATAGAAGTCACATTAATACCATACTGTAACTGATTTTAAATTTTACCAAACTCGCTTGTGTTAATTAGGGTCTAAATTTCCAACATTACAGCTGAAGATGGCATCTTAGTCCTGAGCTCAGGCTGCCATAATAAAATATAACTGTCCCTCAGTATCCATGGGGGTTTGGATCTCATTCTTCTCATGGAGTCTCTTTTCATGGAGTCATTACCAATATACAGGAAACACAAGAAATAAATCAATGTATTTAACAGTATGGGGACACAATCTGTAAAATTCAGTTTCTTCAATGTAAGTTACAAAGAGAAAAAGAAAAATGGAGAACCTGTGGATAAGAGACTTGAAGCCAGGCATGGAAATAAGTACACATCTGCAATTCCAGCACCAGGGAGGCTGGATGATCACCACAGTCCAAGTCTGATTACTACAGCCTGGTCTACATAACAAGTTCCAGGACAGCCAAAGGATACATGAGACCTTGTCTCAAGAAGAGAGGGAGGGAGTGAGGGAGGGAGAGAAGAGCAAATCACGGGGAGGAGAGGACAATGCTAAACATTGCAATGTATGGACCTTATTTAGGTCTTAATTAAAACAAGTATAGATGATTCCATAATTAAATCTGTTCCTGTCTTTAGACTATAGGTCATGACATATATATATATGATAATCGGGGAGTAATAAGTGGACAGTTGACATATTAAGTGTCCATGTGTGTCTGTGTGTCCATGTGTACGTGTGTCCGTGTGTGTGTGTGTGTGTGTGTGTGTGTGTGTGTGTGTGTGTACTTTTTGAAGCATCACAGATCAAAACCAGGGCTTCTCACACACTAAGCAAACACTCTTAGTGTTGAGTCACATTCCTAGTCAGACATGAGGGAGGGTGGCAGAGCACATGTGGTAGGTAGTCAGAGGACATCTTGCAGGTGTCAATTCTCCCCTTCTATCAGGTAGATTCCAGGAATCAAACTCAGGTCATCAAGCTTAGCAGCAAACACCTTTACCCACTGAACTATTTTGATAATTATTCACAAAAAAATCATATTTATTGTGAGGAGCCTTTTTAGAGCTGTACTAAGATATAGACAAAATTACAAGGCAGTTGATTTGCTTTTAAACTATCCAATGACAGGAAAGAAGTAACCCTAAAATAAGGCTGAGGATGTTGTATAACTGCTAAAGCTGGATGAGAGAGAAAATACTTCAGAGTATACTAGTGTCTACCTTTTTTAATGGTTAAAATGTTCCATGTTAAAAAAATAACTTATAGCATGCTCAAGGTCCTGGGTTCAATATCCAGTAGTCCTACAAATGATGATGATGATGATGATAATAATAATAATAATAATAAAGTTAACATTTAAAGAAAGATTTTCCCATATCCTTAGATCCTTTTTCTAAAAGTGTTGGCTTTGGCTGAGTTTTTACAGCTCAAAGCATACTGAGGTGCTTCATATATATTACTCATAATTTTCTAATTTTCCATGTATCTTTTCATCCATGTCATTCTCTGCTATGTAGACATTTAAAATAAGAGAAATTCTGACATTCTAACACATGGATAAGCCTTGAGGACAACATGCTAAGTGAAACAAACCAGTCAGAAAAGGAAAATTTCTGTGTGGTTTTAATTGTGGTCAGTTTCACAGAGGCAAAGGATGTTCCAGAAGCTGGGAAAAGGGAAAAACAGAAAGTTCTTGATTAATGGGCTCCAGACTGGAAACCTTAGTGGTAACTGTTTTTTAACAGCGAATGTACGTAACGCCACTGAACTGTTCAAAACGATAGAAGTAAAAGGTATCTCAGCTTTTATTATATACTTTACCATAAAATATTTTAGTTATGTTAAGATGTAGTAACTAAATTAACATTACCCCAGCCAAGCTCAAAGAATCTGACATTGTTATCTCAAATTCCCGCAGTTTCAACAGTCTCAGCTTGGGCAAATGACAAGACTTCAAAGGCCCTCACTTAACAGGAAGGAATGCAGTAACTACATCACAGCATTTTATCCTGAGGCTTTACTCAACGTTTAACTGCACTTTACCAACAAATGCACCACCTGGTCATTCCCAGTCTTTTTACCTTTTCCCTCTACAGAAAACAGGAGAAAAATGGATGTTACGAATGTGGTTTAAGGCATGAAGCCACTGACTGCCACCTACCTTATCCATGCTCACAAGAGCCACTCAGTACCCTCCTGGATCCAGCCTGCAGCAAGCTCAGAAAGAAAATTGTGTTCACAACTGGTTCTGTAAACTATCCAGAGGCTGGACTCTGGCTTGAAGAAAGGCTGCTGTCTCCATCATGCTTCATTACTGAGGTTCTCAGCACCAACAATGGATGATTCGATTTAAAACTCTCTTCATAAACAACAACTGCTACCACTATTGATAATAATAATAAAAACCTCTCTTCCGGAAGCTCAGAGTGAACATACTAAGAGCACCTGCCTTAGGACCTGGGTTTGGTTCCTAGCATCCACGTCAGATGGTTCACAACCACCTGTGACTCCAGATCAAGGGGATACATCATCCTCTTTTGGCTTCAGACAGCACATACACACACTCAGGCACCAACATAGAAAATAAAAATAGAAAGACAAAGAGGAAAGGTATAAGAGGGAGGGAAGCAAGGAAGGGAAAACTCATTATAAAATAAATAAAAGCTGGCTTTGTGTATCATCCATCCTTTTAAGGGTTAAAATTTCATTTGAAGTTTAGAGGGGGGGGGGTATGAATAACTAAATTCAATTCTTGTCTCCACATGAAAGCCATGAAGTTCAATATGATTCACATTCATCGTTTCTAAGTTATTTAAAATATGTGTAGTAAATACTGTTATTCCTCAGAACGTGGGTGAGGGCGGCTTTCTACTCACCCTCCATGCCTGAAAGCTCCACAGTGTTAAAAATGTTTTTTCCTACATGACTTCCTATAACTCAGTACAGGATACTTCCAAGTATGGAGGGCAACACCTCTCCCATCACCTGAAAATACTGCTACTTTCACAGCCCTTATTAAAAGAGTCTCTTTGATGTTTTAAAGAAATTCTCATCATCTAGCAACTCTTTCACACAATTACTCTTCTTTAATTGAGGAAGTAAACACTAGATCTGGCTATTCACAAATGCCCATACAAGCATTTCTCCAACAGTGTCACAAGAAAGGACACATGTGACTCTCATTTGGAATGTAACTATCACTACATTACATCAGCACCCAGTTGCCCCCCGGAAGGCTGGAAGTCTTCCCGTGGGTTTTCTGGATTGCAGTATGGCTATGTGCAAGGGCCCAGTCACTTCACATCCTTCCCAACCTGGAACTCTCCAGGAACAAGGCACCGTCCCCTGAGCTTCCTCCAAGAACTGAACTCCCATCAAGGAGTGGAGCCTCCAGGTGCAGAAAGACAGGCTCAAAATAAGAGGCTCTGAATGGTTTCTATGTTCATTCCTCCAAACCTTAGGAACAATCTCCTCTCCTAGAACCTGCCTCAAAGACTTCAGGAAACACCCTTAAGATGCTCGACCCGCTGTAAAATAAAGAGGTGGGCCTGGTGTGGTGGCACAAACCCTTAATCTCAGCTCTGAGTTATCAGGGCAACCTGGTCTGCATAGTGAGTTCCAGGCCAGCCAGGATTAAATAGATCCCGTCTCGATAGATAGATAGATAGATAGATAGATAGATAGATAGATAGATAGATAGATAGATAGATACATACATACATACACACACACACAGATACATACATAGATACATAGATTGAATAAACAATGAAAGAATAGAAAAAAATAAAATTTTAAAAAGAGGAGAGTCCCCAAGTAAAGAAACACTGAAAACAGTTCCCTCCCCCAAGGGAATAGATTATCCCCAGAGGGAGAAGTCTTAACCTGACTTTTGGATTACCTGGGCAGGTTGGCAGGGGGAAAGAATGAGTCCCCCTAAGTGACATCAACCCCACTGACAACTGCCAATCCCTCCACCTCCAATTCAAGCCACAAAGCTAAAGATGG
>CABHPH010136643.1:0-10303 GCA_902168325.1 Peromyscus nudipes
AAAAAAAACTCAAGGAAATGCCTTAATAAAGACATAGTCAGCTTAATTTCATGTGAGTTCATCCATACAAATATCAAGAGACTGTGAAGCTTTGAAGAGATGACCTATGAGCAAGAGAAGATGTACATACTCATACAGCTTAGAAGTCCCCAAGGGTGTGCTGGAAGATCATTCTGAAGTACTGAAAAAAGATGAAGTATTTAGTCCAATTCCAAAGTACTATATTAGAATATTGATACTGTTGGACCCCAAAGTTTAGGGTCCTGAGTGGGCACCCCAAGAACCCAGACTCCAGTCCAGTTGATGCAATAGCAAGAGGTTTTTATTACGGCTCTATACAGTCGGGCAAACTCTGCTCAAAGAGCAAGAGTCGCACCGCACCATAGTTCATAGGTGCTTTTAAAGTAGAAACCCACACAAGTCACAAGATACAGTTCCCATACAATCACAGAGTGATCACGGTGGGTACAGTGGGTACAGTTACATCAACCTCAAGGGGGGTATCAAGCGGGGGGAGTGGAGGTCACAGTGGTCCTTCCTGGAACACCTGCAACTGTCCCAGTTACAGTTGAGCACATCTCTTAACAGAAATCTCTTTACATTGTTACTTGGTTACAGGGGAGTTCTAACAATGGCTGAGTCAGGTTGCCCTGGGAGCTAGATTTTTAGGTTCTTATTTCCTGGTGCTTGAAGTTTCTCATTTCCTGAGGCTTGGGGGTGTAAGCCTGAAGGGTTAGGGTCTTTCAGTACTAAAAACAGCAAGACTCAGAGTTTTTAGACAGCATGTTACAATGAACAAAACCATACCATTGCATAAGTGTTTCATGAGTTTCAGTACAAAAGGATACCCATTTTCAACTAATGGGGAAGTATTGTTTGAGAACATTTTGGTGTTCTTAGTATTGGAATCTGTTGAAACATGAGCACAGATGGATAGTACAATCTTGAGTAAATTCAGTCTCCTATTGGCAAATGACCATGTAATAATTTGTATTAATTGCTGCTCTATCTGGGCTGAGTAGTCTGAAACAGGATACAGTGGAAACTTAGGCTTCTGGACTGGCCCTTGGCAATTTGGAGAATGCAACCAGCTGGACAGATACCTTGGATGCCAATTTTAAGCATTCCTTGGATTGAGGCCTCTCTGCTTAGTGGCATTAGATGATTATCCTACCTAATTCAACCCAGATTTCCAGTGGTAAATTTGTGAACTTGCACACAATGAAGATATCTCAACTTATACTCCCCGCACAATATTATTTTCTTCATTCTAATACCCATAAACACAGTTCTCGTGAATGATAGCAGCAACATGTGGGGAGAGTGAGTAGAGCACGTCCAAGGCAGCCTGACAACTGAAGCTGTGTGGAAGGTAGCCTGGACAGAGTGGGACAGATGGATATCAGTGGGGCTGGGACAATCATGTGATCTGATGAGTGATGGGGAAATGAAGCAGAGGTTATGTGGGCCTGGATAATTCAGCAGCATTTGTGCAAGTGCATGGTGAAATCTGCATTATAGGAGCCATGTTACCTGAACTATGGCATGATGGTCTGGAAAACCCAGCATTCCCAGAGGGACCTCTAGGAGCTACATTGTTCAGAACCAAATAGAAGACACAGATGTCATCTCCATATCTTGTACAGACAGGAAAACTCCCTTCAGCTTCAGGACACCCTGAGGCATCTGGGAGAATTAAAAGTCAGCAGTGTAGTGGGGGAAACTGAAGCCCAGTGGAGCTGCAGAGCTGGGAAACAGGCATCACAAACTGCCGAGGGCTGTGGGAGTATACAGCAAGTGACAACTAGTATTTGACAAGTCGACCCACCAGGTGGATAACTCCCTGATGGGGAGACCCACTGGGCAAAGCCATGAGGTCACTGACTGTGGAAACTGGTTGTTTTCTGTTTGTAACTTTCTTGGGTGACACTGTTATGCCTCCCTAATTAAGAACACCTGTAGGGTGCTTTCCACAGCTCTTTGGTAGTGTGTTTTTACATCTTTGGGCATACTTACAGTTGTGGATGGTCAGGTTATGATTTCTGTTTAAGCTGTATAATTCTGATATATAGAAATAATACCAGAATATTCTTTACTGACACAGGAAAGTAACAGTATTCTCAGTCTCAAAGACAACCATTACACATTTTGCAATGACCTTAGAACAAGTCCAAAACAGACTAAGCTGCCCCTACAGAGAATACGCAGAGACTAATTCCCTGGTGTTGTTTATTACTAAATCAAGGCCAGGCTGTGTACATCTAGATATAATCCTTACAGTAACTCTCTGCATGTACCCTGACTGCTCAAGTTTCAGTCAATTGTTTAATGTCTAAGACCCCTCACCAACTTAGAGCTATGTGCATGGGTCAATGTGACATTACTAGCCTAAGAGAAACTATGTGGTTTATCTTGTGTTTTGAGTAGGGCCCAGAAAATGTAACATATAATTGTCCAGAGTTTGGCTGAGAGAGAGCAGCAGTATGGAGAGAGATGGCTGTGTGGAGCTATGTGAGAGCTGATGCAGAATGTGAGTGAAGTGGGTGCTGAGTGAGAGATGAAGAAGAAGCATGAGAGACATGTGAGGAAGTGAGTGGGTAAAGGAGTGAATATAGAGTGAGTAATCTAGAAGTATGTGTGTGAGTGAGTATGAGAGAGAGAGAGCTGTGTGAAAGAGCTGCTGATACATAGAGGAGCTATGCATAGAAACTGTAAAGTGCTGTATGGTGAGAGAGCTATGAAAATGAGATGTTTAGCTGTGCATTTATACATTAGTAACATGATAACTATTCATGTATTAGAAGAAAATATACTGCAGTAAGTTGGGTATTAATATTTTTATTTCATTGCAGATATTTTTCTTTCATGAATATTTTCATGATTCACATAAATATTTGCTCACTTCTATTTGAAAGTGTTTTACTATGTGATGTTTATGAAAGACCCTAACCCTTCAGGCTTACACCCCCAAGCCCCAGGAAATAAGGAACTAAAAAAGAAAACTAGTTCCCAGGACAAGCTGACCCAATCATTATTCAACCACCCCTGCAACAATATAACATTGTAAAGAGATTTCTGTTAAGAGATGTGCTCAACTGTGACTGGGATAGTTGCAAGTGTTCCAGGAAGGACCACTGTGACCTTTGTGTAAAATCCACTCCTGCCCTTATACCCCCCTTGAGGTTTAAGGAAGAATGTGCCAATTCTCCCCCCCACCCTTGAGGTTTCAGGAAGAATGTGCCAGTTCTTCCTGTACAGGTACTGACGTAACTGTACCCACTCTGTGATCACTCTGTGATTGTATGGGAATTGTAATCTTGTGGCTTTTGTGGGTTTTTTCCTTTAAAAGTACCAATGTGACTTTAGTGCGATGCGACTCTTGCTCTTTTGAGCTGAGTTTGCCCAACTGTACAGCCGCAATAAAAACCTCTTGCTATTGCATCAACTGGACTGGAGTCTGGGTTCTTGGGGTGCCCACTCGAGACCCTATCTTTTGGGGTCTAACAGTTTACTTTAAGTCAATCTTGATATTTCATATTGAAGATCTAAAATAATGTGAACTTTCACTTGTATAAAATTGTTTATTTTCTTCTTCTTTCTAACCATATGTCCCCAATCAACATTACAGAAAAAAATAGTATTTATTAAAATATAACACCCTTCTTCAGTGCTAATTAGGGCTCACAGGGATTTGATTTTTCCTAAAAATCAAAGATTAAGTTAATATTAAATTAATAGAATGCTTTACTTTCATTAATGTTAATTAGAAAATTAAGGAGTTTATCTCATCTATCCTGCTGTTGAATGGAAATGTTGTGAAACAATAATAAGTTAAAACTCACACAGGATGTTTTCCAGTTCCATCCTTTCCTACTGACAAGTTTATAGTCTGATGCTATTATCAACTAACTTAAAATATTTTTGATAATTAGTTATCAAAACTAATATTTTCCAGAAAAATCCAATACTGTAAATTTTATTTGGAAATGTTTTCACCAACTTCTTCAAGTTTCATATTGCAGGATTCTCAGTAATATTTGTATATGTTAATTAAAAATACAATCAACATTTGATCACTAACAATTGTCATATCTATGCTGATTTATAGGAGAAAGGATAGTAAATCCAACAGTGGAAGAGTGTTTCCCTTGTTTCACATCCTCTTCAATGTAAGCTATCATTAGTGTTTTTGATCTTAGCCATTCTGACAGGTGTAAGATGGTATCTCAGAGTCAACAGGAATATTTTTTTTTGAGAGAAAGATAGATTTACTAATGACAGCCTAATTAAAGGGACAGTTACAGAGTTCTGGGGGAGAGGGAGAGAATGTTTCCATTTCTTATAAAGACTGATCCTTTTTCATGACAAAATGAAAATGTTTTACGTTTGGTTAAGATTCTTTTCCCCCATTTTTCTTTATTAAGAAATTTTCTACTCACTCTACATACCACCCACAGATCCCGTCTCCTCCCTCCTCCCCCCCCAGTTCACCCTCCCAAGCCACCCCACATCCCCACATCCTCCAAATCAAAGTCTCCCATGGGGAGTCAGCAGAGCCCGGCACACTGAGCCTAGGGAGGTCCAAGCCCCTTCCCACTGTACCAAGGCTGTGCAAGGTGCCACAACACAGGCACCGGATTCCCAAAAGCCTGCCCATGCACCAGGGACGGATCCTGAGCCCCCTGCCTGGGTGCTCCCCAAATAGTTCGAGCCAAACATCCATCTTCCGTATCCAGAGGGCCTAGTCCAGTCACGTGGGGGCTTCACAGGCACTAGTCTACAGTCCAATAGTGTGGCCAGTCATCTCTGCACTTCTTCCCCTCATGATCTCGAAGTTCCTGGCCTGCAGAATCCCTCCTCTCTGTCATCGATTGGATTTCCAGAGCTCAACTTGGTGCCTGGCTGTGGATCTCTGCATCTGCCTCCATTAGTCACTGGACAAAGGCTCTATGATGATAGTTAGGGTATTTATTAGACCAGTCACCAGAGTAGACCAGTCCAGGGACCCTCTGGATCACTGCCAGCAGTCCAAGGTGGTGTCATCCTTGTGGTTCTTGAGAGCCTCCCCAGCACCTTGCCTCTTCATTTTCCCATGATGTCCTCATCTCTCATGGTATCTCCCTCCCTGCCCTCCTACTCTGTCCCTGTTCCAGCTCGAACCTCCCATTTCCCCATGTTCTCATTCTCCACTCCTTACCCTCTGCCCTCCCACACCCAGTCTGCTCATGTAGACCTCATCCACTTCTCCTTTGCTGGGTCATCCATGTGTCCCTCCTAGGGTCTTTCCCTGTTAGCTAGCCTCTCTGGAGTTGTGGGTTGCAGTCTGGCCATCCCTTCCCTCACATCTGGTATCCACTTATGAGTGAATATATACTATGTTTGTCCTTCTGAGTTTGGGTTACCTCACTCAGGATGATATTTTCTAGTTCCATCCATTTGACTGCAAATTTCTTGTTATCATTGTTTTTTACTGCTGAGCAATATTCCATTGTATATATGTGCCACGTTTTTTTTAATCTACTGTTCAGTTGAGGGGCATGTAGGTTGTTTCCAGGTTCTTGATATTACAAATAGTGCTGATATGAACATAGTTGAGCATGTGTCCTTGTGGTAAGATTGAGCATTCCTTGGGTATATGCCCAAAAGTGGTATAGCTGGGTCTTGGGGGAGATTGATTCCCAATTTTCTGAGATAGAGATATACTGATTTCCAGAGTGGCTGTACAAGTTTCCATTCCTGCCAACAGTGGAGGAGTGTTCCCCTTGCTCCATATCCTCTCCAACATAAGCTGTCTTCAGTGTTTTTGATCTTAGCCATTCTGACAGGTGTAAGATGGTACCTCAGAGTTGTTTTGATTTGCATTTCCCTGATGACTAAGGATGTTGAGCAATTCTTTAAATGTCTTTCAGCTATTTGAGATTCTTCTGTTGAGAATTCTCTGTTAAGCTCTGTAGCCCATTTTTTGATTGGATTGTTCAGTATTTTGAACTCTAGCATTTTGAGTTTTTTATATATTTTGGATATCAGCCCTCTGTCAGATGTGGGGTTGGTGAAGATCTTTTCCCATTCTGTAGACTGCCATTTTATTTTATTGACCGTGTCCTTTGCTTTACAAAAGCTTCTCAGTTTCAGGAGGTCCCATTTATTAATTGTTGCTCTCACTGTCTGTGCTACTGGTGTTACATTTAGGAAGTGGTGTGCTGTGCCAATGCATTCAAGATTACTTCCTACTTTCTCTTCTATCAAGTTCAGTGTAACTGGATTTATGTAGAGGTCTTTGATCCACTTGGATTTGAGATTTGTGCATGGTGACAGATATGGATCTATTTGCAATCTTCTGCATGTTGACATCCAATTATACCAGCACTATTTGTTGAAGATGCTTTCTTTTTTCCATGGTATGGTTTTAGCTTCTTTGTCAAAAATCATATGTTCATAGGTGTGTGGATTAATGTCAGGGTCTTCAATTTGATTCCATTGGTCCACGTGTCAGTTTTTATGCCAGTACCAAGCTGTTTTTATTACTAAAACTCTATAGTAGAGTTTGAGGTCAGGGATCATGATGCCTCCAGAGGTTGCTTTATTATATAGGATTCTTTTAGCTATCCTAGGTTTTATGTTTTTCCATATAAAGTTAAGTATTGTTCTTTAACAGGAATATTTTCAAAACCTGCATTCCATAAGATAGAAAACCTAAAAAATGGATGAATGTCTAGATTTAGTCAGACCAGAAAAATTAAACTTATAAAAAAAGTCAACAACCTAAACATACCCATAGCAAATGAAGAGACTGAAAAGTATTTCCAACTAAGGAGAACTGAGGGTCAGGTAGATTCATAGCAGAATCCTACCAGACATTCAGTGAAGTTCTACAGCCAGTACTTCTGAAAATCCAAAATATAAAACAGAAGAAACACTACTCAAACTCCTTCAACAAGATCTATATCAATCTAATACCTAACACAGCAACAACAAAAAGTACAGGCAAATATACCTGATAAACATAGGCTGAAAAATACAATGAAATACTTGCAATCAGACATACATCATAACAAAGCTGACTTTCTCCCTGAAATGCAAAGATGGTTCAACATATGCAGGTCAATAAATGTAATAAACTACATAAACAAAACTTAAAAGCAAAAATTATATAGTCATTCCAATAGACACGGAAAAATTTTGTGACAAAATCCAACATGCCTTCAGGATAAAAGTCCTAGAGAATGTAGGGCTAGAGGAAACAACTCAACACACTACAAGTTGAATATGAGAAACCCACAAACAACCTCATCCCAAATAGAAAAAAGCATGAAACATTGACACTGAAGTCAGGAACAAAACAGAGATGCCCACTCTCCTCACTTCTTTACAAAACTTTGGTTGACGTACTACCTGGAGCAATAAGGAAAGAGAAGAAAACAAAAAGAGCACAAATACAGAGAGAAGAAGTCAAACTATCCATAATGTGGATGACATGATACCATACATTAGAGATACCAAAAGTTCTACAGAAAAACAATCTATAAGTGATTAACTAATTCAGCAGTTTGGGCAGATAGAGAATCAACTTGCTCAAATATATTTTCTATACATCAATAACAAATGCACAGAGAAGAAATTCATTAACGTTCACAATAGTCTCAAAAACTATCTAGTAATAAACCTAACCAAAGAAGTGAAGGAACTTTATAATGAAAACTAACCTCTTAAGAAAGAGACAGAGAAAGACAGTAGAAAATAGAAAGACATTCTTTGCTCATGGGTTGGTAAAATTAACACTGTGAAAATCACCATTTTACCAAAAGGTATTTTGTTACTGCAATCCCAATCAAAATCGCCATTGCCTTCTTCAAACAGCAAAAAAGTATCCTAAAATTCATATGGACTCACAAACAGCCCCAGACAGCCCAAATAATTCCAAAAAAGAACAATACAGAGGTAATCACATTCCAGATATTAGGATAAATCACAGAGCCATAGTAATAAAAACATTATCCACTGACATGAAAACAGACACATTTGACAAAGATATCAAAAACACATGCTAGAGAAAAGAAAACATCTTCCACTAATAGTCCTGAGAAAACTGGAAATCCACATGCAGAAGAATGAAATTAGACTAGTATCTGTCACCTTGCATAAAAACAAACTCCAAATTGATTAGAGACCTAAACCTGATACTGCTAGAAGAATGCATGTACCCTACATGATATTCATGTAGAAAAAGACTTTCTGAATAGACCTCCATTTACCCAAGAATTATAGCCAACAGCCTACAAGTAGAATTTCATAAAACTATTTTCTACATGGATAAGGAACAATCCACCAGGTAAAAAGAAGACCCACAGTATGGCAGAGTCAAAAAAACAAAAAAACAACAAAGTGAAAAACAAACAAAAAAACAAATGACCAATTCAAAAAAGTGGGCTTGGGACCTATACAGAGAGTTACAAAAAAAAAAGAGAAAATGGTCAAGAAATCTCCAAAAACAATCATTCTTAGCTATAAGGGAAGTTCAAATCAAAAGAATTTTGATAATTCATCTTACCTGAGTCAGAATGACAAAGATTAGCAGAGCACTGGCCAACAAACGTTAGGGGTGGTACAATCCTACTCAAACCATGGAGTCCTCACGGAGTGGAGGTAGAGTGGCAGGAAGGTCTCCTGCAGCCAGACTAGAAAAGTAGTTGGGGGAAGAAGGATAGTGAACCTCCTCTAACTTAGCCCAGTAATATTGATTCATTACTATCAAGGGGAAGCCATTATATACACAATGATTTACATTCTTTGTTGTGCATAGTTTTCATTGTGGTCACCTTTATGTTAGCATGCATCATGGCTATCATGTCACATACACTAGATTCACAGACAACTCATCCCTGTGCTTATGGAAATAGGGTCCTTCTCCTGACAGCTTTGCTCAGTGTTTGGAGGGATGAAAACCTAATGTATTTCTAAGGATTATAATTCTTAATGACACTGTGTTCTCAGACATAAACAGTGGGTCGACCCAATGTTCTAGGATTAGGGAATATCATGACAATATGTTGATTCAGTGCTTCACGGTGGATAAAAGAATATAACAGAAAGTCAAAGTTCAGATTCAAACAGGAAACTCAATTTCTGTATTAACATGAAGTTGATATTTAAAAATGAATCTGGCAGAACCATTTGTTTCATCAGAAAGAGACACAATTTTTTTAGAGTGGGACATGGACATAATATTGGCATTCACACACACATTTGTAGAAAAAGGAACATTCTGTGACTCATGGGAAACTAAACTAGGATAGAGAGTCCCAGTTCTACAGAACACGGTGTCTGCTATAGTGACTTGGCCAGACCTGCCATGGACCCTTTTTGACCCTTTCTCCTTTTATCTCCCATGGGATCATCTGGTGTAAAAAAGATTGTATCACCAGAAATGGTTTTCCCATGAACAGTCTCTTGGTTCATGCTTGTGGCAGGATCCACTAAGACAATTTCATGTCTTGGGACTGGTTCTCTATGGTCTTGGATGAAATCATACTGCCTGTGGCTGGAGAAGATCCTAAAAGCTGTATTTGTGAATATTGTTTGTTATTCTGAAAGCAGGGCCTCAGATCCAATGCCTGAGGGAAGAAATTATTGGATAATTCCACAAGGGAGTGAAGAGTCCTGTCAGAAAGGACGTGGGATGATTCAAGGGATAGCTCCAGTCACCAATAAAATTATAAACAAACACTTACACACACATGAGCTATGTATATAAGAACTGAACAATGCAGAGACCTCCTTATCATACTCATGGGTGGGCAGATACCTTGTTAATATGCTGTTATCTTGGATATTCATCTCTTGCTTTTTGCAAATTCCTATTCTTGTGTGCTCCTACAGAAGCAGCAGTGAGTGCTTAGTCAGAACGAATTACCATTTAACTGGTGAAGGAAATGTGGTGATTGTTGGATTTTTCCCTGCTTATGCTGTCTACCCACTCAACAAAACAATTGACTGGAGAATGACTAAATTTAATAGAGATTTTATGGTCGAGTAAGTCTTTCATTCATTTATTCCTTTCTAAGGTTTGACATTCATATACCCTAAAGAAAGTATAGAGTCAAACAGTATTATTCTCTCTTTACCCTACTAAGACATTTCCTGTCTTCCATTCCTAGATCTTTTCTGTGGTGCTGTCTTCCTAGTGATTATCCTGTTATTTTCAAAAGTGAAGAAGGAATTTGAGTTTTATTCATGTTCTTTTTTGCTGTAGACACTTGGAATTTCCCCCATATTCTCTGCCATTCCTGTAACTCCTCAGGATTTG
>CABHPH010136643.1:10313-31971 GCA_902168325.1 Peromyscus nudipes
TTAGAAATACCTTCATCTATTTCAGAGTCTTTTATCTGACTTTTAATATTTGTATTGTTTACCTGTTTGTTGCATATATATCCAATGTGTTTGTTCATTGTTATGAATGTTTTTCTGTGCACACATTTTTTGTGATGGGGACCCTGAAAAAATGTTTCTAGGCATTCTCAAAGATGCAAGATTAAGACATAGTGTCTGACAAGTCTGCTTGAGTACCTAAAGAGAAACAATCATATATGTTAGGGTTTAAAAGAAGTCAGATGTATTTTATCCCAGGCTGTCATGCACATAGCTGTAGGTAACTACATAATAAGTATCAGAAAATGAGAAGTACAGCTCACACTCAAGTGTGAACTCAACACAGGCAAAGGCAACATGGACATATATATATTCAGATATTAGGTTGGAGGCAACTGGTGGAAAACCATCTGAAATAAATATAGGACTGATGGATTGTTGTCCACATGGCATTACTGTATCTGCTGAAATATGGCTATGGAGGAAGTCATCAGTTCAGCAGTGGAAGAGAAAAAATGTTTAAGGGTGAAACATCATTTACATAAAAATATTGTAATAGGTTTAATTTGAAATGGACATACCAAAGGCAGCTTGGGAAATTTAAAAATTGGCATCTAGATAAAATATTCTGTGGGAGAGTCAACCGGCTCGAGGGATCATTGCTTACTTCATGTAAGGTTCAGTCTTGTATGGTCTTCCAGACATTTGACCTTGCATGTCAGAAGGATTCTCTTCTGCTTTACAGCAGATGGTGTCCCAGTTCCTCCTCTTCTCCTCTGCTTTCCAATCTCAGCAGCTCAGGCACCACTGAGCATCAGCCTGAGTCCCTTTTCAGGTTCCACAGCTGCAGTCCCACACCTGCAAAGATCACACTTGTAATTAACAGAGCTCTCTCTGTAGCTGGCTTGTCTAATATATACAAGAAGAGAGTACTGTGTCAATGTGATTTGATACCTTATGAAGTCAGAAAGAAATGAAAATAAACTTATAAAAGCTATAAGCAAATAACATATTTGATTTAGACAAACCATTTTCAATTTGTGCTTTTCACAGAGAGTGAGACAAATGCTAACATATACACTTCAAGGTTCACAACTGATTTCATGCTTTTTATCAATTTTTTACATAAGTGTGAGAAACTATGTGTGTAATTTGACAGAAAGATTGTTCAGTCTTTCTTCAGCTGAATTTTCCTCATCTTGACTGCATAAATATATTTATCTCAAGTACTGTAATTACAAAAGGCCATAAGTTGTGCAGCTAGCATTATTATCTATGACACTAATTTTGTGTGGTCTAATTTTCTAATTGGATTTTACTTTCTTGTCAAAATTAGGAAGATGGTAAATGAATATTTGATTAGGTACAGAATAATTTCTAATAGATACAAAATATGTCTACCATCTGATTAAAGCATATTAATATACATATGCACATGTTGATGCACACTATAGAATCTTTATGCATGGTGGTTAATTACCCTGCAAAGTAATAATGACAGTTTCTCTCACTGTGTTTGAGTGGTTTTCCTCAACACTAACTTAAAAATATGGCTGACGTAGGATGTCCAAGTTGCATTGTATCAGTTATGTGTGCATTTGTAAATTAATAACTTAAAACAATTCATGTTTTACAAGAACATGAAAAGTCAGATTTTTAACTTTTTTCTAATTTACTATTGATATTTTCCATTTTTAGTTTTTTTCAAATTAAAGGACATAAATATCTGCTTATTAGTTATTTGAAAACACTTTTACACTGTAATGTTTATTTTAAATATTTACACTATGTCATACTGAAGGTGTAAAATAACATAAACTTTTAGTTGTACAAGGTATATTTATCAGTTATCAAAATTGTATTTTTCAGAAATGGCACAGATTTCCTGTTTTGTTCTAAAACTGTTGGCACTGATTTCTTTCAGTTTTGCATTGTCATAGTTATCAGTAATACATGTTCATTTATTATCATGACATCAGCATCTATTTAGGAGGTAGAGGATGATAATTCATCATATGTAAAAATGTGCAGCAATTAAACTATGGAATGTAAAATGTCCTCCTTTTCAACTTTAATCATATTAGTTGTACATTTTATGACAAACCATGTCCTATCAGAACCAAGCATCTTACTGGGTGTTATGGTGGTTCATGCCTTGAATCTGAGCATTTGTGAGGCACACACAGGTGAACCTATATTTTCAAGGTGAGCATGGACTACAACATAGAAATTCTGGAACACACAAATAAATACATTGAGTACTCTTTGAGAAATTTTTTTTAGATTCTCTTCCTTTATAACTAGAACTAGTAAAACAACATAGTTTTCAATAACTGTTAATGAACATTCATATTTAATAATATTTGAAAAGGATGTATACCCTTCTTTGAGTTGCCCACAGCGTGTTTGTATCTTGGTTCCCAGGAGAAAAAAAATGTCAAGCTCTAAGCCTGTGTGCTCACAATGAGATGGAGAACTATCATCCCTTTTAGTTTTGCATTGTGTACATAGTACATATAAACATAAAGGAGTCCTTATTTATATTGTATAATCACTGCAGATGTAAAAAATGGTTTTAAACTGACATAGTTTGTATTAAAATTTTCTGCTCAAAATTTGAGTCTCAAAACCCATTGGTTGGTAGATGGGCCAGAATGCTCATATTTTGAAGATATTTTGCAAGTAGTGTTTCATGTGGGTGGCTTATTGCAGGCTGCTGTGTGCATAGTGGACAAACAGTACTTTCTGTAAACATGTCCTCTAACTAGAGGTTTGCAAGGGCACAGGGTGTGTTAAATGTGCAGGTAAAACTAACTTATGATGTCATTTAACTTCAGAATTTCTCTATTTACTTTTTTCCATGTTATCAGTCTGTTGCTGAAAGTGGGGGTATTGAAATGACCCACCATCTCTGTGCTGAGGTTGATCTATGTTTTAAAATCTAAAACTGTTTCATCAGTGAAGTTGAGGACTCCTGTATTTGATGTGTGTATGATTAGGATTATAATCTCCTGTTGTTGGATTTTTCCTTGAATGAGCAGAAATCACAGTTCACTATCTCTTCTGAATAGGTTTTCTTTATATCTTTTTTGCCATATTTTGGGACAGTTATGCCTGCTTAGATTTGTGTTTTTTTTTATTTTCAGTACAACCCAACTGCAGTTTTCCCCCTACTCATTCCTCCCAGTTCCCCTCTTTCCCTCTCCCTCAGATCCACTACTCCTCCATTTCCCTTCAGAAAAGAGCAGGCCTCCCTGGAATATCAGCCCAACAGGGCATAACAAGATAAAACAAGACTACCCACATGCCCTCATATCAAGACTGGGAGAGGTAACCCAGTAGGAGGAAAGGGGTCCTAAGAGCAAATGAAAATCAAAGACATCCACACTCCCACTGTTAGGGGTCCCACAAAACAGCAAGCTAACAACCATAAAATATATGCAGAGGACCTTTTGCAGACTCATTCAGGTTCTGTGATTGCTGCTTCAGTCTCTGTGAGCCCCTTTGAGCCCTGTTTAGTTGATTCTGTGGGATCTTGTTTTCCTGGTGTTCTTGACCCTCTGTCTACTATAATTCTTCCTTGCCCAATTGCATGGAGTTTCCCAAGCTCCAAGAGGAGGGAACCAATAGAGATCTCCAATTTGGGCTTGTGCTCTCTGCCTAATGTTTGGCTATGGGTCCCCACATCTGCTCCCATCAGCTTCCAGTGAAGGACTCTCTAATGACTGTTTGACTAGGCATCATGTGTGAGTTTAGCAGAATATCATCAAGAATCATTTGTCTCTGACTATCCAGCCACAAGTTCTTAATCATCTAGACATGGGCTCCCTGGATGTGGGATGTTCTCTATGCTATGAATATGTTTTGCTCTGATTGGTTGATAAATAAAATGCTGATTGGCCAGTAGCCAGGCGGGAAGTATAGGCAGGATAAACAGACAAGGAGAATGCTGGAAAGAGGAAGGCAGAGTCAGAAGATGCCAGCCCACCATCTAGGGAGCAGCATGTAGTAACATACAGGTAAAGCCATGGAAAACGTGGCAACATATAGATTAACAGAAATGGGCTGAGTTTAAGTTTAAGAGCTAGTTAGTAGTTAGCCTGAGCTAATGGATGAGCAATTTTAATTAATATAAGCTTCTGAGTGATTATTTTAAATGCGGCTGTGGGGTCCATGGGGCTGGGCAGAACCAGAGAAAACTTTAGCTATACTCCCTCTCATAGCTTGGGCCTCAAATTAGACAAGTCTTTAGTTGGCCAAACTGACAAATTCTACATCACCACTTCCCCAGCACATCTTGAAAGTAGGAGAAATTATAGCTTGAAGGTTTTTTGGCTTGGTTTGTGTCTTATTCCCACCACTGGAAAACTTGCCTAGTTACTGAAAATGGTCAATTTGGACCCATGTCCTCCATTACTAGGAGTCCTGCCTAGGGTCACCAACATCAAGTCCTGGGAGCTTCTACTGGACTGGGTTGCCCTCCTAATGTGCACCTAAGTCATCTCTCCCAGTACTCTCTCCCTCCATACTTCCCCCCAACCTGATCCCTCCTGTTTGGATGCTCATCCCTACCCTCCACTCCTTGTCAACCCAGAAAATCTATTTAATTTTCTTTTCCCAGGGAGATCCATGTGTCCCCATTTGAGCCCTCCATGTTACTTAGCCTTTATGGTTGCATGATTACCATTTACTTAACTAATATCTATAACTATAAGTGAGTACATACCATGTTTTTGGGTGTCCATGTTACCTCACAAAGGATCATATACCAAATTTTCTTTATTCATTCTTTGGTTGAGGGACATCTAGATTGTTTTCAGCTTCTGGCTATTATGAATAAAGTCACAATGAACATCGTTGAGCAAGTATCACTGTGGTAGGATGGAGTGTCCTTTGGGTACACACCCAAGAGTGGTATAGCTGGGTTTTGAGGTAGGTCAGTTCCCAGTTTTCTGAGGAACTGCCATATTGATTTCCATAATTGCTGTACAAGTTTAAACTTCTACCAGCAATGGAGGAGTGTTGCCCTTGCTCCACATTCTTGCCTGCAGGAGCTGTCACTTGTGTTATTGATCTTATCCATTCTGACCAGTGTAAGATAGAATCTCAAAGTCATTTTGATTTGCATTCCCCTGATGGCTGAGGTTGTTAAACATTCTTTAAGTGTTTCTCAGCCACTTTAGGTTCTTCTTTGGTTAATTGTCAGTTTAGCTCTGTACCCAACTTTTTAATTGGATTATTTGTTTTTTTCATGTCTAGTTTCTTGAGTTCTTCATATAGTTTGGATATTAGCCCATTATCTGAAGTAAAGTTGGCGAAAACCTTTTCCCATTCTGTAGGATGCCATTTTGTCCTGTTGGCAGTGTTATTTGTGTTACAGAACATTTTTAGTTCCATTTAGTTAATAATCAAAATTATTAATTTTTGATCTTAGTGCCAGGACTAGCTATTGGTGTTCTGTTCAGGAAGTCATTTCCTGTGTCAATTCAGTAAAGCTACTCCACACTTACTCTTCTGTTTTGTTCAATGTGTTTAGTTTTATTTTGACATTTTTGATACACTTGAATTTGAATTTTGTACAGGGGGATAAATATGGAACAATTTGCATTTTTCTACATGCAGACATCTAGTTAGGCAAGCACCATTTGTTGAAGATACTTTCTTTTTTTTTTCATTGTGTATTTCTAGATTCTTATCAAAAATCAGGTGCCCAGAAAATTTCAATCATACAAGTCTATGGCTTGGTTGCTTGGTTAGAGTTGCTTCGTGATATTTTATTTTATCTGTGGCTGTTGTGAAAGTTGTTGTTTTCCTCTCTTTTTCAGTCCATTTGTCCTTGTATATAGGAGGGCTACTGATTTTTTTTTTTTTTAGTTAATCTTGTATCCAGTCACATTGATGAAGGTCTTTATTAGCTGTAGGAGTTCCCTGGTAGAATTTTGCAGTCACTTATGTATACTATTGTGTCATCTTCAAAGAGTGATTCTTTGACTTCTTCCTTTCCAATTTGTGTCCCCTTGATCTCACTTGGTTATCTTATTGCTATAGCTAGAACTTCAAGTACTATATTGAATAGATATGGAGATAGTAGAAAGCCTTGTCTTGTTCCTGATTTTAGTGGAATTGCTTTAAGTTTCTCTCCATTTAATTTGATGTTGGCTATCACTTGCTATATTTTGACTTTATTGTGTTGAGGTATGTTCCTTGTATCCCTACTTTCTCCAGCCTGCTTAGTTTTAAGTTACATTAGCTTGGAAGCATTTCTCCACCCTTTAACCCTAATATAGGGTCTATTATTGGTTGTGAACTGTGTTTCTTGGAGACAACAAAAACTTGGGTATTGTTTTCTGATTCAATCTCTTTATCTTGTCTCTTAATTAATATGAATTATTATTCTGGAATTGTTTACTGTTCCCTATGATCTTGAATATGCTTATCCTTTGCTTCAGACTTAACTATCTCTTCATTTGTCCTCTGAAAAACTGGTTTAGCTGGCATAATTTTCTTCAACCTCTTTTTATCATGAAAAGTTTACCTTTCTCTTTCATTATGAATGATAGTTTTGCTCGGTATAGTAGTCTGGGAGCATTGGTGCTGTTTTCTAACTTGTAAAATATCAGCCCAATCCCTTCTGTCTTTTCAGTCTTTACTGAAATAATCTGTTGCTATTCTGATAGGTCCCTCGTTGAATATGGTTTGATCATTCTCATTTGTAGCTTTCCATGTTTTTTCTTGGTTCTGTACATTAACTGTCACTTTTGTTTTATAACATAGGAAGTTTCTTTTGTGGTCCTTTATATTTGGAGTTCTGCAAAATCAAATAGACAACATATATCTACAGAACTTTCCAACCAAAAACTAAAGAATATACATTCTTCTCTGCAGCTCATTGGATTTTCTCCAAAATAGACTACATATTAGGATAAAAGCAAGTTTCTAATGGACAGGAAAATTTAAATCATATGTTGCATTCTATCAGAACACTGTGGACTATCAGGATATAAACAACAAAAAAGAAAGAAAACAAATTCATGGATGCTAAGTTACACAAAACTGAACTAAAATTGATTCAAGGAAGAAACCAAGATGGAAATTGGCATTGTTAGAATCAAATGAAAATGAAATCATAACATACCAAAACCTATGGAACACAATGAAAGTTGTCATAAAATGAAAGTTTACAGAACAGTACATCCATGTCAAAAATTTTAGAGCTCACAAGTTAATGACTTTATGACATACCTGAAAACTTAAAAATACAAAAACAATCAAAATTCATAAAGATAAATGGGAAGAGTTCATCAAAATCAGGGCAAAAATTAATGAACCAGCAATGAAAAATTAAATACAAAGAATGAATGAAGCCAATACTGAGATTGACAATGCTAGCCAAATTAACAAAAAAGACAGATAATTCAAATTTAATAAAATTATAGATGGAAAGGGAGATATTACAACAGACACTGAGGAAATTCAGAGAATCATAGGATATGTTTTTTTTAAAAAAAAAACCTATATTCCTCTAAATTGGAAAAATTTAAAGAAATGGATAAATTTCAAGATATGTATATGACCTACTAATGTTAAATATAAATGAAGTTAATAGTTCAAATTGATCTACAACACCCAGTGCAATTAAAACATTAATTAGAACTATTCCAAATGAAAAAAATTACATTAGATGGAGTCAGTGAAGACTTCTATCAGACCTTCAAAGAAGAGCTAACACTAATACATTGCAAACTATTACACAAAACAGAAAAAGAAAAACATTTACTTTGGGAAGGTGATATTACCCTGATTTTAAAAAACATACAATGATCCTACTAAAAACAAAGAAAAATTATAGGACAACCTCTTATGAACATAGATACAAACAAAATGTTTGAAAACTGAATTCAATTGGACACAACAATGATTATACAATGTGACAATGTTGGCCTCATCGAAGGGATACAGGACTGGTCCAACACCTCTAAGTCGATGAATTTAATCCACCATATAAACAGAGTAAAGGACAGAAAAAAATTAATCATCTGGTAAAATGGAGTAAGGCCTTTGACAAAAATCCAAAGTAATTTCATGATGAAAGTCTAGGAAAAAATAGGTACATGCCGAATAAAGCCTATTTTCTTATCACATGAGTTTATGGTGTTATTCATCTTCTTTTCTACAGAACCCAGAAACATGAAGAAAAGATCATTGCATTTATAGGAATCACTAAAAGTATGTCAACATGGAAATGAACTTTGGCACACAAATCAAAGAACGTTATATAAAATACATCTTTAATGAAACAAATCTTTCTGAATATTATGATTTTCTTGTGAAATGTCATAATTTGTTCTGTATGTGGAAATTGGGTTGTTACAAAGTGCAAGTTATTTTCCTCACTAGTGACTAATATTAAGTGAATGGGTAAATAGGTCAAAACATAACATGCCTGCAGTGCAAATATAACAACTGAGTTTACTTTTGCAGATCACAAAAGCAAAAAAAAAGGGGGGGGAATTACAGTGCACAAGTGTAATCCTGTTGCTTTTGGAGAAAGGAGGGGCAGAAGGAGGAGAACCTCACAAGTTTATGTACCACAAATAACGTATTATTAAATACAGTGCAAGATAACAACCTACATTTGAAATTTTCTCTGTGTAGCATCATGTATATGCATCCACACCGCAGAGAAATATATACATATATCACACAACACAAATATAAAAATAAATTGTTAGAGAAATGTCAACTGCTGTTCAGACAAGTTGAGTGGACTGGATGTTCCTGAATTAAGCAGTGTCTTAGTAACTGGTGGCTTGATCAAGAAACATTTGATTTTTTTGTGGTTGTGCAGATTGAAAGTTGAATTCTAGAATTTGACATTCTTGTCCTAACACATGGACTGAACTCATCATCAATATAAGACAACTGAATCTGCTTACCCTCTTAGAGCTCAAGTTATTGGGAGGTTCACATTCAGGGTTTTACATAATCCTAATAAAATAAAATGAAGAGTCTTCTAAGTCATATAGAAACTTAATACAGTAGAAGCTTCTTAAAATATATACATATATAAAAAAATCTTAATGGAATCACCAAAAAACAGGGGAGACAAAGTCTAAGTAAGATATTTCTCACCACCAAATAAAACTTCCAGTTTGGGGATGGGATAATTGAGTTGCTAGCAAGACAAGCCCAGTGGAAAAGCCCAATCAACCCAGGCTACTGCAGAGTCTATTGTTTGCTCTCCATACAATGATGTGTAAAGCCTCATTGCTGAAGACAACACTACAGGACTCATTGGACATGGAGAAACTGAGATGTCTACCTAGAGCCTTTGCTCCTATGGACTAGTGTTCATGGTACTGGAAGGCAGCTTGCATGCAAGCAAAGAAGAAAGGTAAACACCTGCCTAGCTACAGACCCTCCAAACTGCAATGGTGTCCTGCATGCAAGATATACTGGTGCAAAATGGCACATAGCTTGTGGAATCAATATCTGATTTTATTTTAGGTTCACTCCATGAGATGGAACCCAACATGTCTCAGATTGTCAAGAACTTGAGACTATACAGGCCATAGACCCATAGGGAAACCAAATAGGGAACCTGAAAGAAGAGGATGTGGAAAGATTATATGAGTCAGAGAAAGTGGAAGACACTGAGGAAACAAGACTTTCTAAACATATCAGGACTGATGCACATATGAACTCAAGAGACTGGGAAGGATGCACAGGGCCTGCACCACTAAGACAGATGGGTTGCCAGCACTGAGAGGGGAAGTGGACACAAGCCCTCATCTTTAATTCAGAAGCCAACTCCAAGTTCTCACAAGCCTCCATCCCTAACCCACTTGCAAATACAAAAATTAGTTTTCTTCAAGGGAGTCTCACTGGGTATACAAACAATTCTTAAGGAAGGCCCCATACTCAGTAGTATATGGAAAATAAAAGTACAAACTCAATGGCGTTTTTGGAGGTTAACGTTTTTTAGCCTTACAAGTCTTTTGTGTATAATTATGGCTTCTGATGATTTGTTTTTATGATATTTATGATTTTCTATATATGAAAACATCTATGTGTTTCTCTACATCTATGTGATTCTTTTCCTTTTTCTTTGGCTCTTTTTTTCTGTTTGTTTGTTCATTTTGTCCAATTCTGGCTTGTTTGATTTTAATTTATTATTTTTTTCAGATACTTGATTGTTTTCTAATAAGAGGGAGAAAGAAAGGGCATGGATTTTGGTGGAAAGAGAAGTGGGGAGGACGTAGAAGGAATTGGTGGAAGGGAAACTATAAGCTGAGGAGCCCCATGGAACTGGACCTGGCCTTCTGGAGAAGTGAGACAGTTGATGGGCTTGAACTGTTGCGGGGGCCTCCAGGCAGTGGGACTGGGACCTGTCCTTGGTGCATGAGCTGAATTTTTGGAATCTAGGGCCTATGCTGAGACACTTTGCTCAGCCTCGGTGTGGGGAGGAGAGGAGTGGACCTGCCTCAACTGATTCTACCAGGTTGGGCTGACTTCCCAGGGGAGACCTTGCCTTGGAGGAGGTGGGAATAGGGGGTGGAATGGGGGCAAGGCTGGAGGGTGGGAGGAGGGAGGACAGGGGAATCCATGGCTGATATGTAAAATTAAATTAATTATAAAATAAAAATGTTTAAACAAAAAAAGGCTAAAAATATATTGCATAAAAAATCTATTTTCAATTTTAAAAAATAAAAAAGAAATAATACTCCCATTCTAATTCCAGCTAATTCTGGGAAGATACTTCAACAGGGAGTTTGGGAAACAGAACCATTTAAACTGTTAAAGCCATTGCACTAGGATTGCACATATGTAAAATGTTGTGTAGTATGAGTGTTCCTCCTCAATATTGTCCTGCCTTCTGCACAGGTTTAAGCTGAGGAACTACCAATGTATTTTGGCCATGTTGTTTGCTACTGAGGAGATCAACAGCAATCTCAATATTTTACCTAACACATCCCTGGGATTCGAGATCCATAATGTCCCACATGGTCAAAGGCGCACACTGGCCAATCTTTTTGGCTCATTTTCAGGCCCTGGTTACGCCCTCCCTAACTACAGATGTGCAAGAGAGAGCATGCCAGCTGCTGTACTTACGGGACCATCATGGGCAATATCAGAATACATAGGGACATTGCTGGATCTTTACAAATTCCCACAGGTGAGAGAGGGTGATGGGACAGGACATGATGTCAGCTCTGCTTGGTGACATTTCAGCTGTCTGAGGGAAAGAGGACAAATTGAGTAACTCTTCATGGATAGGGAAGTAATACAAACATAGTGTACGATACATCTGTATTTTTTGTAGCTTAGAATAGAGAGAGGGGAAGGGTGGAACAGACACACTTCACTATGGAATCTCTAAATATTCTCTGTACTGTCAAGGAATATTCAATTACAATGTTAACCCTGAGCTTGTGTTTGTGTAAATTAAAAAAAATTAACCTTAGTTTAGGGGATGGAGCCTGCCACTAGGTGACTGGAATTAGCAATAGCGAGTCTGGATGATCCAGGAATGCAGACAGAGAGACACACAGGACGGAGTCGGGTGGGACTTGGAGTTTGGTGCTTTCTTTTTGGTTAGGGACATGGCTATTGCTGGGTCTCTGGCAAAAAGGAAAGTAAACTGGTTGCTTCTCACCCTCTCTGATGTAACAGGTTTTCACTCACACATTTAACTTCTGAGTCTTTGTTGGTAAATAGAACAATACAGACTTAGTTTAAACCTACATATAGTGGCCACGGCAAAACCAGGCCTTGGGACTGGAAGTCCCTCCTGGCTGCAGCCTGAGTGGCTGTTGGTACACTGACTGCTGGGCTGTGAGGCTGCAGACAGTAATTATTATTAAATTAAAATATCAGTAAATTCATGTGAAGCTGCTATCCTGACAGAACATCACTGTACTTTTCTGATAAACCCATAGGAAGACAGATGTGACCTTCAAAGCAGGATTGTCCTAAAGGCTTCAAACCATTGCGGTAGACTTGAGTTGAATTTTATGACAATGTTCTTCTTTCTTATTGTTTTTCCTTACAGCTTTCTTTTGGGCCTTTTGATACTACCATGAGTGAGCAAAGATGGTTTTCTTCCCTGTACCAGGTGGCCTCCAAGGACACATCACTGACACTTGGCATTGTAGCTTTGATGCTTCATTTCCACTGGAACTGGGTTGGACTGTTCATCATAGATGATCACAAAGGTGCCCGGATTCTTTCAGATTTGAGAAGTGAACTGGAGAAAAATGGAGTCTGCATAGCATTTGTGGAAATGATCCTAGCCATTAGGGGTTCATTTCTGACCACATCCTGGAAAAATCAGGTGCAGATCCTGGAATCATCAGCAAATGTCATTATTATTTATGGGGACACTGATTCTCTATTGAGCTTAATAGTAAATATTAAGCAGAAGTTACTCACATGTAAAGTCTGGGTCCTGAACTCACACTGGGATCATTCCAAATTTGATGACTTTTTCCTGTTAGATATACTGCATGGGGCTCTTATTTTTTCACATCATAATGAGGAGATAGATGATTTTACAGATTTTATTCAGACAGCCAATCCTTCCAAATACCCAGAAGACATTTATCTTCATGTATTATGGCACTCATTCTTCAATTGCTCATTTTTTAGGGGAGAGTGTAAAATTGTGGATAACTGTCTGCCTAATGCCTCCTTGGAATTCTTGCCAGGGAACATATTTGACATGACCATGAGTGAAGAGAGTTACAATGTGTACAATGCAGTGTATGCTGTGGCCAACAGTCTACATGAGATGACTCTCAATCAAGTACAATTTCAAACTCGTGAAAAAGGAAAAGAGATGGTATTCTTCCCCTGGCAGGTAACAGCACTTCTGTAGTATTATAACATCAGCAACAAGCCACTCTAAGGTTTATAAATACACTAAAATGAGGCAGTACATTGTTTAGATTACTTTGTTAAAAATCTGCAAGAGAGACGGTGCAATGGGGAGTCTGTTTTAAGTCCATTTGTAGTTGTATTGCAAAGGGTCAAACAATATTTGGAGGGTAAAATTTTCAATACAAAATGTCCATTAACCCCAGAGACTTCACACAACCGAAAAGCAGAGACAGAGAATTGTCACAATGGACATGAAGACTTATAAAATTCTTATGTTACATAAATGAACACTCATAAAAAAGCTCTCAACCTCAGAGCTATCTCTCCAACCTAGGTATGACTATATTTTCAAAGAAGGTGAGAATTTTCTCCATGCACATTTATGATTTAGGAGAGCTTGGTTTTAAGTTTTCTAATGGAACTGGTTGGACTATGTAGAACCATAATGATGTTTCTATTATCCTTAGGTATCACTTGTTTTATATGAGTGGTACCTATATTAAAGGTGCTTTTCATATCAGGGATTAAAATCAAGAAGAGATGTTCCCTGATTCTGCCTCTGATTTATTTCTCTGAAGTTTATGTAGCATAAAGCATGCATTTCTTTTAGCTTCACCCTTTTCTGAAAAGCACACAACTCATCAATCATGCTGGAGACCAGGTGGTTCTGGATTGGAAAAGGAAATCACTTGCAGAATATGATATTCTCAATTTTTGGAATTTCCCAAAAGGTCTTGGGATAAATGCAAAAGTAGGAACATTTTCTCCAAATGCTCCAGAGGGCCAAGAATTGTCCTTATCTTATCACATGATACAGTGGGCCACAGGATTAACAGAGGTGGGTTTCATCATACTTGAGCATTTTGACCAATATAAATTTCAAAACATATATTTCTGTATGTCATGACCCTTCA
This sequence comes from Peromyscus nudipes, assembly GCA_902168325.1. Lineage (NCBI taxonomy): Eukaryota > Metazoa > Chordata > Mammalia > Rodentia > Cricetidae > Peromyscus > Peromyscus nudipes. Next base: position 24,125 of record CABHPH010136643.1, read on the forward strand.
CTGCTCACAAAGGGCCCATTTATATACAGACAATGATCACCAATATCATACCTAATTTTGCTGAGTGAACTATTTATTTTCCAGTCTGCCCATTTATTTAGTATACTATATACAGTATCTTTTTTCAGGATTCTTTACATCATTATCACAGATCATCTGACAAAAGATTTATTTTGATCCCATCTTGAAAGGTTTCAGTCAATGGTCAGTTGACCTTTTGCTTCTAAGCCCCTGTCAAGAGAGAAGAGCATGACTGTAATATGTAGATGTGTTCGTTGTTTGTTTTGCTGTTGTAGAAAGGCTACTTAACAAACAGTATGGGAGGATTTTTCTTGGTTAACAGTTTAAGGATATATTCACTCACTGCAGGAAGCCATGTATTTAGGTGGTAGAGGTAGATGTTGACATTGTAGTAACAATCAGGATGTAGAGACAGTTGAATGCTGCTGTCATCATCCTTTATTCCTTTACAATCATTTGAGTCCAGGGCCAATAAATTGGGGTGACCCACTTTAGAGAGGATTTTTTGCCTCAAGTAACCTAATCTAGGAAAACTTTCACAATAATTCTCCTAGATTGGTTTCCACAGTGGTTTTAAGATGAGTCACTACCATGAAAGACAAGATGAACCCTTACCATGGAAGAAAAAATTTATTTACCTTTCTATCCAGGAGTCAAGAGACAGTAAATTTGTAGTCTCACCAAGACATGCTACCAAGGACCTAAATTCTTTTACTTTTATGCCTCACCTCATAATCTTTTAACAATTTCCCAACAAAGTCATGTTATTAGGACCAAGCATTTACCACATGGGCCTGTGAATGACTCATCTTAGCAATAAAATTTCAACTATCTGCATTTAGAAATATTAACATAAATAAATCAACAGTTCTATATTCAAAAACACTCTATTAGAGATTCCATAAAGTCATGACCATTTGCTAACATTCATTTTATTATTCTCAGATTCCTCGGTCAGTATGCAGTGAGAGCTGTCATCCTGGATTCAGGAAAACCCACCGAGAGGGTGAGGCTGCCTGTTGCTTTGACTGCAAGCAATGCCCAGAGAATGAAATTTCCAATGACACAGGTACATGTCAATCATGCAGAAAACATTCACAGCTGTACACAACTGCAATATCTAAGCAAATGAAAAATATCTGTAGGTGAACTGCAATCAGTTCACTTCAGTGAAGACAATCCTCTTCCTTCCAGCTGTTAGAAAACCACAGGTTACAGTTCATTTCTCCCACTGAAATAACACACTCTTGACATTGAAGTCCATACCTGCTTTGTGTTCTTGAACCACTGTGGACATGTCTGCCTACAGAAAACCACTTTCCCACACCAGAGCAGTATGATTCATTTAACCATGCAGTTTGTCTTGGTTTCTTTTTTTCTTTTCCTATATTATTGACAAATTTTCTATTCATTTTACATACCAATCACAGATCCCCCTTTCCTCTCTCCTCCTGCCCTCCAGCCTTCTCCCCCAACACACTGCCATTCCCACCTCCTCCAAGGCAAGGACTCCCATGGGGAGTCAGCAGAACCCAGTACATTCAGTTGAGGCAGGTCCAAGCCCCTCCTCCTGCACCAAGGCTGCACAAGGTGTCCCACCATAGGCACAGGGGTCCAAAAAAACCCACTCATGCACCAGGAATGGATCCTGATTGCACTGCCAGGAGCCTCCCTAAACAGTACAAGCCAAATGATTGTCTTGCCTATGCAGAGGGCCTAGTCCAGTCACTTGGGAGCTCCACAGCTATTGGTCCACAGTTCATGAGTTCCCACTAGTTTGGCCTGGTGGTCTCTCTACGTTTCCCCATCATGATCTCCATGTCCCTTGCTCATAGAATCCCTCCTCTCTCTCATCAACTGGACCCCTGGAACTTGGCCTGGCACCTGGCCATGGATGTCGCCATCTGATTCAATCAGTTACTGGATGAAGGCTGTACCTTGGTACCTTGGTTTCTCTTCTCTTGCTGTGAAAAGGCACTATGACCAAGCAACTTATAAAAGAAGACATTTAATTGGTTTACAATTTCAGACTATTAGGGTCCATGAAGGCAGAGCAGAGGCATGTGTGGTAGGTTGAATGAGAACGGCCCCCATAGGTTCATATGCTTGAATACTTGCTCTATACTTGTGGAACTGTTTGGAAAGGATTAGCATATGTGGCCTTGCTGGAGGAGGTCTGTCACTGAGGAAGGGAATAGAGGTTTAAAAGCCCACTAACCCCCCACCTTCTCTCTCTCTCTCTCTCTCTCTCTCTCTCTCTCTCTCTCTCTCTCTCTCTCTCTCTCTCTCATCTCTGCGTCATGCCTATAGATCAGATGTAAACTCTCAGCTCTTTTTCCAGCTCCATTCCTTCCTGCCTGCAGCTTGCCATGTTCTCCATCTGGAACTGTGAGCCTACAAGTTAAATTCTTTCTTCTATTAGTTGCCTTGGTTATGATGTCTCTTCACAGCAATAGAAATTTAACTAAGACAGTGTGACAACAGGAACAGTTGAGACTTTATGTACTGATCTCTAAGTAGGAGACAGAGAAGACACACTCTGTATGACAAGATGCTTAAAAATTTCCACAGCATCAAGCCTCTCTCAAAAGTGCCACATCTCCTAATCCTTTCCAAATAGCTCCACCAACTGTGGGCAAGCCATACAAATATGTGGTGTAAGGGGAAACATATGCATTCAAACCACTGCATTATGTTCCCTGACACCCTTAGTCTTGTAAGCCTATCATAGTTTTATTTCTTACTTTAATTCAATTTTATGATAATTCTATATATTATACAATACATCCCAACCACAGTCTCCCCTCCCTTCCTTCCATGCAGCCACACCCTCTACCTCCACTTCTTCCCCAGATCCACTGTTTTTCCAGTTCCCTTCAGAAAATGAGAGCCTCCAAGTAATATTAACTGAACATGACATAACAAGATGCAATAAGACTGAGCATAAACCCTCATATCAAGGCTGGACCAGGCAATGCAGTAGGAAAAAAAGCATCCCACAAGTAGGCAGATGAATCAGGCACACCCCCACTTCCACTGTGAGGAATTCTACAAAAACCTCAAGCTAAAAAAAGCACAGCATGTATTCAGAAGGCCTAGCACAGACCCATGGAGCCTCCCTGATTGCTGCTCCAGTCTCTGTGAGCCCCTATGAGCCCTGCTTAGGTGATTCTTTGGGCCATGTTCTCCTGTTGACCTCAACCCCTCTGGCTCCTACAATCTTTCCTCCTCCTCTTATGTGTGGTTCACCAAGCTCCCTATAATGTTTGGCTGTGGGTCTCTGCACCTACTCTCATCAGCTGCTAGAGTAAGTCTTCCTGATGATTACTGGGCTAGGCACCAATCAATGAGTATATCAGAATATGATTAGAAATCATTTCATTGACTTTTCTTTTTTCTTTCTTTTTTTTCTTTTCAGTAGTGTTTGGTCCTCTAGGTCACTGAGCATTCAGCTTCACATTCCTGGCCATCCAGGCATTGTCCAGCATGGGCTCTTTCTCATGACTTGGGCCTCAAGACAAATAAGTCACTGGTTGGCCACCCCCATAAGCTCTGAGCCACCTTTGCCCCAGTACAGATTGCTGGCAGATAGGTTATGAGTGGAAAGTTTTGTGGCTGGATTGGTTTCCCCTTCCCACCACTGATAGCCTAGCCTGGTGAAAGAAGATAGCTGGTTTAGGCTCCATATCATCAATACCTAGGAGTCCTTTCAAGGGTTACCCTCATAGCTTCCAGGAAGTATCCACTGCACTAGGTTTACACATAACTCCCCATAATCCATGTATTCCAGTCGTCTCTCCCCATACTGCTTCTCTGTGTCCTATCTCCCTACCTGATCCCCCCTGCTATCCACCCTGCCCTCAGTACACTAACACATTTCCCTTTCCCAAGGAGGTCCATTTGTCCCCTCTAGAACCCTTTTTGTTACTTAGCCTCTCTGTATATGTGGATTATAGTGTGATTATCCTTAACAGCGAATATTCACTTATAAGTGAGGACATATCTTGTTTGTCTTTCTGGCTCTGGGTTTTCTCACAAAGGATAATTTTTTTCTAGTTCCATGCATTTACCAGCAAATTTCATGGTGTCATTTTTTTTTGTAACAGATGAATAATACCGCATTGTGTAAATGTAGCACATTTCTTTATTCTTTGGTTGTGGGATATCAAGAATGTTTCCAGTTTCTAGTTATTATCAATAATGCTGCTGTGAACAGAGTTGTGGAAGTGTCTTTATGGTAGGATGGAGCATCTTTTGGGTATATGCCCAAGAGCTGTATAGCTAGGTCATGAGGTAGGTCAGTTCTCAATTTTCTGAATAATCACCATATTGATTTCCAAGTGCTATACAAGTTTGCACTCTCAACATCAACAGAGGAATGTTCCCCTTGCTCTGCATCTTCACCAGCATAAATAGTCACTTGTGTTATTGATCATAGCCATTCTTACTGGTGTAAGATGGAATCTCAAAATCTTTTTCATTTGCACTTCCCTGATGGATAAGGATGTTAAACATTTCTTCAAGTGTTTCACAGCCATTTTGGTTTCTTCTATTGAGAATTCTCTGTTTGAATTTGTACCTCATTTTTTAATTTGATTATTTGGCTTGTTGATGTCTAGTTTCTTCAGTTCTTTATATATTTTGGATATTTGCCCTCTATTTGATGTGGAGTTGGTGAAAACCTTTTCCCATCTATAGGCTGCCATTTTGTCCTATTTGTGGTGTCCTTTGCCTTACAGAAGCTTATCGGTTTCATGAGGTCCCATATATTAGTTGTTGAGCTTAGTGCTTGTGCTATGGGTGCTCTGTTCAGGAAGTCATCTCCTGTGCCAAAGGGTTCAAGGTTACTCCCCATTTTCTCTTCTGTTAAGTTCAGTGAATATGGTTTCTTTTTCAGTGAGTCTGCATTTATGTTGAGGTCTCTGATTCACTTGGACTTGAGTTCTATTCAGGATGATGATCATAGATCTATTTGCATTCTTCTACATGCAGACATTCAGTGAAATCAGAACCATTTGTGGAAGATGTTTTCTTTTTTTCCATTGTGTCTCTCTGGCTTCTTTATCAAAATTCAAGTGTCCATAAGTGTGTGGATTTATGTCTGTGTCTTCAATTAGATTTCACTGATCAACCTATCTGTTTTTATGCCAATACCTTATGGGTTTTACTACTATAATTCTGTAGTGCAACTTTAAATCAGGGATGGTGATACCTCCAGAAGTTCTTTTATTGTACAAGATTGTTTTAGCCATCCTGGGTTTTTTGCTTTGTCATATGAAATTGAGTCTTGTCCTTTCAACTCTGTAAAGAATGGAATTGTGTTGCAATTTTGATTTGAATTGCATTAAATCTATAGATTGCTTTTGGTAGGATGGCTATATTTTACTATGTTGAACCTACTGATCCATGAGCATGGGAGATCTTTCCATCTTCTTTTGTAGTCTTCATTTCTTTCTTCAAACACTTGAAATTTTTGTTATGCGAGTCTTTCACTTGCTTAGTTAGGATTACTCCAACAGATTATATATTGTTTGTGGCTTTTGTGAAGGGTGTTGTGTCCCTGATTTCTTTCTCAAACAATTTGCAATTTGTAAAAAGGAGAGCTACTGAATTTTTTAATTAAACTTGTATTCAGCCACATTGCTGAAGAGGTTTATCAGCTGGAGGAGGTCAATGATAGAATTTTGGGGTCAATTATATATATTATCATATCATCTGCAAATAATGATACTTTCAATTCTTCCTTTCCAATTTGTATGCCCTTTATCTCCTTCAGTTGTCTTATTTCCCCAGCTAGAACTTCAAGTACTATATTGAGTAGTTATGGAAGAAGTGTACAGCTTTGTTTTGTTCCTAAATTTAGTGGAATTTCTTTGAGTTTCTGTCCATTTACTTTAATGTTAGCTATAGGCTTGATGTGAATTGCCTTTGCAATAATTAAGTATGTTCCTTGTACCCCTAATCTCTCCAAGCCTTTTATCATGAACGGATGTTAGATTTTGTCAAAGGATTTTTCAGCATCCAATGAGATGATCATATGCTATTTTCTTTCATTCAGTTTGTTTATATGATGAATATGTTTATTGATTTTTATATGTTGATACATCCCTAAATCTCTGGGATGAAGCCTACTTGATCATGGTAGATGATCTTTAGATATGTTCTTGGATTCTATTTGCAAGTATTTCATTATTTTTACATCTATCTTCATAAGGGAAATTGGTCTGTAATTCTCTTTCTTTGTTGACTCTTTTTGTGGTTTGGGTATCAGAGTGACTATGGCTTCATAAAATGAGTTTGCCAATGTTCCTTCTGTTTCTATCTTGTAGAATAATTTGAGGAGTGTTCGTATGAGCTCTTCTTCAAAGGTCTGGGAGAATTCTGTTATAATACCCTCTGGCACTGGGCTCCTTTTGATTGGGAGACTTTTCATGACTGCTTCTATTTCCTTAGTGGTTATAAGTCTATTTAAATTTTTTATCTGATCTTTATTTAACTTTGGTAAGTTGTATCTATCAAGAAAAATATCCATTCTTTTAGATTTTCCAAATTAGTGGAGTACAGGTTTTTATAGTATGACCTAATGATTCTTTGGATTTCCTTGCTGACTGTTGTTATGCCTCTATTGTCATTTCTGATTTTGTTAATTTGTGTATTCTCTCTTGACCTTTAAATTAGTTTGGATAGTGGTTTGTCTATCTTGTTGATTTTCTCAAAAACCAACTCTCTGTTTCATTGATTCTTTGTATTTTTCTCTTTGTCTCTATTTTATTGAATTCAGCCCTTGGTTATTTTTTGCCATCTACTCCTCTTGCGTGTTCTTGCTTCTTTTCCTTCTAAAGCTTTCAGATGTACTGTTAAGTTGCTGGTATGAGGTCTCTCCACTTTTTATGTAGGCACTTAGTGCTATGAACTTTCCTCTTTACACCACTTTCATTGTGTCCCATAAGCTTAGGTATGTTGTGCATTCATTTTTGTTGAATTCTAGGAAGTGTTTAATTTCTTTGTTTCTTCTTTGAATCAAGGGTAATTCTGTAGACAATTGTTCTTTTTCCATGAGTTTGTGTGCTTTCTTCTTTTTCTGTTGTTGAAATCCAGCTTTAATCTACTGTGGTCTGATAAGGTATAGGTTGATTATTTCAATTTTCCTATATCTATTGAGACTTGCTTTGTTGGTGAGCATATGGTAAACATTGGATAATGTTCTGTGGGGTGCTGAAAACAAAGTATAATCTTTTGTGTTTGGGTGATATGTTCTATAAATGTTTGTTACATCCATTTGAGTCATAACATCTGTTAGCTCCGTTATTTCTCTGTTTAATTTTTGTCTGGATGACCTGTCTATTGGTGTGAGTGGGGTATTGATGTCTCCCACAATTAATGTGTGAGGATTATGTGTGATTTAAGCTTTAGTAATGTTTCTTTTACAAATGCTGGTCCTTTTGCTTTCGAGTCACAGATGTTAAGAACTGCAATGTTCTCTTTATGGATTTTTTTCCTTTGATTTGTATGAAATCTTCTCCATCTCTTTTGATTAATTTTGGTAGGAAGTCTATTTTCTTAGGTATTATAATAGCTACACTAGTTTGCTTCTTAGATCTATTTGTTTGAAAAACCTTTTTCCAACCCTTTACTTGGAGGTAATTTCTATATTTGGCGTTGAGGTGTGTTTTTTGTATGCAGCAAAAGGATGGATTCTGTTTTCATACTCTTTCTGTTACCTATGTATTTTTATTGGGGAATTGAGTCTGTTAATATTAAGAGATATTAATGACCAATTGTGGGGGTATTGTGTTCCCCAAAATATTGTGTATGCTAATAAACTT